>CAUYLG010002095.1:0-140172 GCA_963573385.1 Cacajao melanocephalus | reverse complement strand
GCCCCGCCCGCCCCGCCCCCGGCCGCCCGCCCCCGCGCCGGGGGGCCTGGGGGGGCGCGGGGCGGGGGGCACGGAGGGAAAAGAAGCCAGTGAAAAATGATAGTTCAAAAACAAATCCACATATACATGACCGTGGTTTCTGGCAAAGGTGACTGTACCGCAATAGGGGAAGGGTAGCATGTTCAATAAATGATTTAGAACTAGTTGGATACCCATGAGGAAAAGTAAAATATCTTCACTCCTACCTTAAAGCAAACTGAAAAGAACAAAAAATTAAGTGAATCAATATCAAATCTTACTGTGAAAAACAACACAATACACATTTAAAGAAAATATGAAAAATTTCTTTAATTTTAGAACAGGATACGAGTTCATAAACTGAACCTACAAAGTGTTCGCCACAGGAGAATAAGTGATGACTCAAACTATATTAGGGTTAAGAACTTTTATCAAAAGTTCGAGAGAGTGAAAAGACAGGCCACAGTGTGTTGTATGCAAAATTAAGCTCATACTCAAAATAAGGAATACCTAAAAATTAGTAAGGTAAAGAAAGACGATGTCGTTTTGGAAATAGCCAAACACCTTGAACAGGCATTTCAGAACATATGACATCAACGGTTTTATAAACGTATGAAGAATGTCTATGTTTAATAGTCCTCAGGGAGATGCAAAGCAAAATCACGATGTAGTAGCACGAGACAGTCCCTATAATGGCTAAGATGAAAAGACAATACCAACTGCTGACAAAGATAAACAGCAACATGAATTCTCCTTCACAACTGCTGGGAAGGTTCATTAATATCATGATTTTGAAAAACTCTTCAACAATATCTACTAAAAGCTAAACATGGGCATCCCCTATGATCCAGCAGTTCCTCTCTTAGGCATATACTCATGAATACGGACATATAGTTTTGGAAAGACACATGCAAGAATGTGCATAGATGCCACACTGCCAAACTGGAAACTACTCAACATTTATCAACATTAAAATATTGGAGCGTAGGCCGGGCGCGGTGGCTCACACCTGTCATCCCAGCACTTTGAGAGGCCGAGGCAGGCGGATCACGAGGTCAAGAGATCGAGACCATCCTGGCCAACGTGGTGACACCCCGTCTCTACTAAAAATACAAAATAATTAGCTGGGCGTGGTGGTGGGCACCTGTGGTCCCAGCTACTCAGGAGGCTGAGGCAGGAGAATTGCTTGAACCCAGGAGGCAGAGGTTGCAATGAGCTGAGGTTTTGCCACTGCAATCCAGCCTGGTGCCTGGTGATGCTGTGAGACTCTGTCTCAAAAAAAAAAAAAAAAAGAAAAAAAAATATTGGAGTGTATTTACAGGATGGAATTCTATGTAATGACGTCAACAAGCAATTGCTATACGCACCAGGCATTTATCTCACAAGCAATTTTGACTGGAAGATGCTGGACAGAAAACAGTGATTTAGCTGTGACTCCATTGGCATACAGTTTAAAGGCAGGCAAAACAAATGTAAGCTGATAGAAGTCACAGTAGTTACCTGTGAGAAAGACACATGTACCTTTGTGGGCGACTTTTGGAGTCTGATGTTTCCGATCCTGGTGCTGATGACATGTATGTGATCCATTTCTGATAATTTATCAAGACATGACTTATTCCTTCTATGCTTAGATATATTATATACTTCAATAAAAGTTTTTACATAATCATAAAAAATTTGTGGCCAGGCACGGTGGCTCACACCTGTAATCCCAGCCCTCTGGGAGGCCGAGGCGGGCGGATCATGAGGTAGAGATCGAGACCATCCTGGCCAACATGGTGAAACCCCGTCTCTACTGAAAATACAAAAAAATTAACTGGGTGTCGTGGCGTGCGCCTGTAGTGCCAGCTACTCGGGAGGCTGAGGCAGGAGAATCGCTTGAACCCGGGAGGCAGAGGCTGCAGTGAGCCGAGATCGTGCCACTGCACTCCAACTTGGGCGCCAGAGCGAGACTCTGTCTCAAAAAAAAAAATTGTTTTTTGCTTAAGTTCTCTCTCATCAGTTTTTAAAGCAGAGCGGGTGGGATAAAGACAGTGTAGTATCACCCTTCAGAAAAAAAGAAAATGGCATATGTTGGTGGTTTCAAAATGAAAATGTGTATTTTAAGGAGTTTAATAGCAATACATCTCCATGTTTGCAAAGCCTTCCATGACTTGGCCCTCTGTTGCCTGGTGAGCGTGCTTCAAGTAAGTACAAAAACGACTGTAGCTAGTGTGAGGAAGTTCGGCTGTGAGGCGAGTGGAGTGTAGCTACAGGGGTGGGCTTTGTCAGAAAGGCAAGCTCTTCTTTCCGTTATAATGGACCCCCAGTCCCGTGCGCGAGCTCTGGAGGATCATAGCCTGTGTTGGTCACTGCCCTGTCCTTTGAGCAGTCTGCGGACGGCATTTGACTTGGTGCTTAAGTGGTGACCTAACAAAAGTGATGTTGCCATCCATGTCAGTCATATCTATTTCCAGGAGAATCAAGGCTGTTGCCTTTCACAAAGAGATAAAAAAATGATGAGTCTACTCCAGATAGGCCGCTGCGGCGTCTAGATCCACTGCGGCGGCTGTGTCCTGAAGCACTTGAAGAAGAGCATGCTGGCTTCGTTCCACGCCGTTTTCCCTGTTTTAACCCGTCCCAGAGTTGCAAAATGTAGTTCCTTCACCATTTTTTTTCAATAATGCAATTATACTCAATACCTTGTGATTTTTAAAACCATTAGATGACTTGGGCGTTAATGAAAACAGGTTGCATATGGTTTCATCAGCACTCTCTCTGTCTTTTCTCTTTTGTCCACATTCAGGATTCTCTGCACACGTTTCTCTGTACAATTATTCTCCTTCTTCTGTTATTAAGAGAACCTTCTCACTCTTTCTGTAGCCTACTACCTGACTACACCCAGCTCCTGGAGGCTCAGCTTCTAACCCAAGCTGTCTCATCAAATCTCGTTCCAAACAAAATCAGGTCTCAAAGGAGAATTCTTTTGCCAGCAGCCCAAATAATAGCATTGTCTCCGTTTTGTAAAATATGCATCCGTCAAGTGTTAATTTCCAGGTTGAAATGTCATCACTTTACATGTTCCTAATGCTCCACTCCACTAAAATACAGAAGATGCCTTAAAAGAGATAAAAATCCAAATAGCGTTGAAAACCAAGGACACATGTCAGGAATATGTTTCCCTATCTTCAAGGCTGATAGATCTGAACCGGTCTGCACTGTTATCATAAACTATGCATGATTTGCCAACTGCCATCCCTGAAGTGGGAGGACATAGCTTGGAGCTGACTTCATACTCCTGCTGTGAGGTTCACATTCTAACAGACAGAAACTGGGCAAGCCATCTGCCAGAGATGTAAAGAAAGGCAACAAGTAAGAACATTGCGGCTGGGCGCAGCGGCTCACTTCTGTAATCCCAGCACTTTGGGAGACTGAGGAGGGGCGATTACCTGAGGTCAGGAGTTCGAGGCCAGCCTGGCTGACAGGCAAAATCTCGTCTCTACTAAACATACCAAAAAATTAGCTGGCTGTGGTGGCGGGTGCCTGAATCTCAGCTACTTGGGAGCCTGAGGCAGGGAGAAGTGCTTGAACCCCGGGGGACAAAGGTTGCAGTGAGCCGAGATTGCCCCACTACACTCCAGCCTGGGTGATAGAGTGAGACTCTGTCTGAAAAAAAAAAAAAGAACATTAGAACATTGCTCTGGAAATGAAACAGACGTGACCTGGTTTCATTTCTCTGTCTCTTAGCAGCAGCGTGTCTTTGAGCTGACCACATAAACTCTCCAACCTCAGTTTTTCCCTTGCAATACAAGGATGTGACAGTATCCGTCGTGTAGAAGTGTGGGCTTTAAAATCGATGTCAGTGCCAGGTACACAATGAACACTCGGTAAATAACCGTTTGCACTCTAGAAGTACATTAATACTTCTGCTTCCGTGGTGCCTCATATTACCTACCGTCAGAGGATATGGAAAATGACCGTGCACCCTGGAAGATATGAGCTTATGGATAGAGGCATAAAGAAAGGGCTGAGGAACATAAGACCCTGTAGAGAGATTCCAGTTGGTAACTACAATGTTTATTTAATCTGTCTCATCCAATGTCAGGCAGCCAAGAAATGGGCCCTGTGGAAAACCTCCGCTAGTCCCTTAAAGGCACACGGGATGAAACTCTCCCGAATGGGGGAAATGCGCTGGCAGCAGAGCCATTCTACATAACGCCGAGAGTTGAGACTGAAAATGAGATTTGTTCAGGATCATTGCTGAATGCAAAGACAAGACGTAAGCCCTGTGTGTGGCAAACACCAGAATTTGGAGGATTCTTGGTATTCAATTCTAAGTAACAGGTAAGATCCTTAAGCCTATATTCTTTGTCAGCTGAAGAAGAGCGTCCATGAAAAGCAGCATTTCTCTAGGGTTATTTATATAGAGGATAAGAGAGAAAACATTATAAAAATTGGTTCCATGCTCCCCAAAATTTTATATATAACACAAACGTTTAACCTTCTGCTAGGACAAACACCAACAATGAGTATATGAAAAAATTCGAAGTTGAAATGCCAATCCAGAAGGCTGATAAAAATGGAGCTTTAAGAGACAAAGAGAGTAGATAAACCAAAAGACAGTGTATGAATCCATATTGATCGCACTAAAAAGAGGTAATTAGCCAAGAGAAATTTCAAACTAGACATAAAGAGGGAGCTGGGCACGGTGGCTCACGCCTGTAATCACAGCACTTTGGGAGGCTGAGGTGGGTGGATCACCTGAGGTCAGGAGTTCAAGACCAGCCTCACCAACATGAAGAAATCCCATCTCTACTAAAAATATAAAAAAGTAACCGGGCATGGTGGTGGGTGCCTGTAATCCCAGCTACTTGGGAGGCTGAGGCAGGAGAATCGCTTGAATCCACGAGGCAGAGGTTGCAGTGAGCTGAGATTGCGCCACTGCACTCCAGCCTGGGCAACAAGAGGGAAACTCCGCCTCAAAAAACAAACAAACAAAAAGATGTAAAGAAGGTAACTTCGAGAGGTCCTCCCAGGCCGTAAAGATAAAGGACAGTTGAGTAAAATGATGGATGTAAGGAATGGGAACAATGAAATTTAAGATTTGAAAAGTTAAAATAAACACTAGTATAGTAAGAATGAACATACATATATCTTTAAAATATCTGGAGAACATAAAAACCAACAAAATATATGCAATTATTACAATAAAATAGAGATGGCAAAGAATAAGAAGGAATTTTAAAAACATGAATATATACATTAAGATAAACAGGAAACCAATTTTTTTATGACATGTAAATAAATATAAATATATTTAAATCAGTCAATTAAATGAAAAAGACTTTCAGATTCGGCTTTAGAAAACATGTCTTTTACAAATGAAGCCAAAAGTAAAATAACACATGTAGATTAACAAAAACAAGTGGTCTAAAAATATGTTATTTGAAAAAGATGTCAAGACGGCAACATTTGTAATAAACCAAATAAAATTAAAGAGACAAAATAACAGTAAATTGGGCTAAAAGGATTATTTCATATGGGGGAATGCAAAATCTAAATATAACATAATAGTTATAAATCTATATGTACTAAAAATCAAAGCATTAAAATGTATAAAGAAAACAGTTTTATATGAAAGTGAATATTGGTAATAACCTCATTGCAAGCTAGTTTTTGTATTTCTAGTAGAGACGGGGTTTCACCCCATGTTGGCCAGGCTGGTCTTGAACTTGATCTCAGATGATCCACTGACCTCGGCCTCCTAAAGTGCTGGGATTACAGGCCAGAGCCACCGTGCCTGGCCTGCATTTATGTTACTTAAAATTACAAAGTCGGCCCAGCGCGGTGGCTCACACCTGCGATCCCAGCACTTTGGGAGGCCAAGGAGGGCAGATTGCCTGAGGTCAGGAGTTTGAGACCAGCCTGGCCAACACGGTGAACCCTCGTCTCTACTGAAACACAAAACATTAAACGGGCGTGGTGGAGGGCACCTGTAATTCCGGCTACTCGGGAGGCTGAGGCAGGAGAAGCGCTTGAACCTGGGAGGTGGAGGTTGCAGTGAGGCGAGATCGCGGCCCTGCACTGCAGCCTGGGCGACAGAGCGAGACTCCGTGTCAAAAACAAAAATTAGAAAGTGGCAATGCAGGAAACCAAGAGGAGAGGTTTGAGAGGTGGTTTAGTGAGGTGATCCGTATTTTCTAACAATAAATTGGCACCTGGTCAATTTATTGATCAGAAGGGAATAAATTGGCCTGGCGTAGTGGCTCATGCTTGTAATCCCAGGACTTTGGAACGCCGAGCTGGGCAGATCGCTTGAGCCTAGGAGTTCAAGACCCGCCTGGGCAACATGGTGAAACCCGGTCTGTTAACGGAAAACCAAACAAAACCCACAAAAATTAGCCGGGCGAGGTGGGCCATGCAGATAGGCCCAGCTACTCTGAAGGCTGAGGCAGGAGGATGGCTCAAACCCAGGAGGTCGAGGTTGCAGTGAGCCATGACGGCACTGCTGCACTCCAGCCTGGGCGAGAGCGAGAGTCTGTCTCAAAAAAAAAAATGTGGCACATATACACCATGGAATATTATGCAGCCATCAAAAATGATGAATTCGTGTCCTTCATAGGGACATGGATGAACCTGGAAACCATCATTCTCAGCAAACTGACACAAGAACAGAAAATCAAACACTGCATGTTCTCACTCATAGGCTAGTGATGAACAATAAGAACACATGGACATAGGGAGGGAAGCACTACACACAGGGGTCTGTTGGGGGGGAAATAGGGGAGGGAGAGTAGGAGGTGGAGAGGTGGGGAGAGATAGCATGGGAAGAAATGCCAGATATAGGTGAAGGGGAGGAAGGCAGCAAATCACACTGCCACGTGTGTACCTATGCAACAATCTTGCATGTTCTTCACATGTACCCCAAAACCTAAAATACAATAAAAATTAACTAAAAAAAAGAATATGTGTTATTTATTGGAGGAAGTCAAAATATCAACATTAACAGGAGTTTGAAAGAAGTTAATTCCAACCCTCATAGATGATTTTGAGGAGTTCAAGGCAACAGAGGATAAAGTTAACTGCCGATGTGGTAGAAATAACAACAGAACTGGAATTAAAAGTGGAGTCTGAAGATGTGATTGAATTGCTGCAATGTCATGATACACTTGAACAGATGAGGTATTGCTTCTTATAGAGGAAAAAAGAAAATGCTTTTTTGAAATAGAATCTACCCCTGGTGAAGATACTGTGAACATTGTTGAAATGACAACAAAGGGTTTAGAACATTACATATACTTAGTTGATAACGCAGCAGCAGAGTTTGAGAGGACTGATTACAACTGTGAAATAAGTTCAATTGTGGGTAAAATGCTAACAAACATTGCATGGTATGGAACAATCTTTTGTGAAAGGACAAGTAAATCAGTGCAGCAAACTTCACAGGTATCCTATTTGAAGAGATTGCCAGTCACCCCAATCTTCAGCAACCACCACCAGATCAGACAGCAGCCATCAACATCAAGACAAGACCCTCCACTAGTAAAAGGCAATTACTCAATGAAGGCTCAGATGATCATTAACATACTTTAGCAATAAAGTATTTTGAAATTAAGGCATGTGCATTTTTTAGACATAATGGCATTGTACACTTGGTAGACTACAGTAGAGCATAAACATAACTTTTATATGTACTGGGAAACCAAAAAATTCATGTGATTCACTTGATTGCAATATTCACTTTACTGCTGTGGTCTGAAACCAAACCCATAATCTCACCAAGGTATGCCTGTATTGGAAAACAATTTCACCAGATCTGGCTTTTGTGGGACTATGATCTCAAATTCTGAAAACAGATGAACTATAAATTCTAAGTTTTTGATATTATAATGAATTTTCCTGCTTATCTTTTTACATATAGTCTATAAATTTTTAAAAATATATTTAGATAGATGGATAGATAGATAGAGATATCAATCCCAATTTTCAGATGAAGAAATTAAAGCACTGAGAAGTTGAGCAGATAAGTATTTGTCAAAGAGACAGAGGCAGAACTAGGCTGCAAACTCAAAAGGTTTTACGCCAGAACCTGTGCCCTTAATCACTGAATTATCTATCCTTTCTGAACTCTATACTTACTTAAGCAATTAGTTTCACCCTAAAATGAGGAGAGTCCTCTTGGTTCTCGTCCCTGGTCACAAATGTGTATTAAGTACAATACTTAATACGTGCCAAACATTGGCTTATGCAATTTGCATACTGCTATAGTTTGAATGTTAGACCCTTCCAAATCTCATGTTGAAATTAGGTCCCAGCGCTGGAGGTGGGGCCTACTGGGAGGTGTTTGGGTGACAGGGGTGGATCACTCAATCCCCTCTCTGGGTGGCAGTAAATGGGTTATATCTCTATTAGTTCCCACAAGAGCTGGTTGCTAAAAAGAATGTGGCACCTCCCCTCTCTCTGTATTGCCACGTAATCTCTCCATACTCTGGCTCCCGATTGCATTTCACATGAGTTTATGTAGCCTGAGACTTTCACCAGATACCCAGTCTTCCAGCCAACAGAATCATGAGCCAAATAAATATTTTTCCTTTATAAATTACACTGTCTCAGGTATTCCTTTATAGCAACACCAATGGACTAAGACAAATACATGATCTCATTTAATCCTCACAACAATCCTATATGGTAGGTACTATTATATTCCTGTGTGACATATAAAACAGGCAAAATAGAAGCATTATGACTTACAGAAGGTAATAAACTCACCCCAAGTTAGAGAGCTATTAGATGGAAAAGCTGGGATTCAAACTCAGTGTAACTCCCAAGTCCAAGTGCTTATCCCTTATATTATAAAGCCTAATATACATCATATCATAGGTATTAACAGATGTATAATATGCTGTATATAATTCTCCAATCAATTGGTAGTATATTTTGATAAGAAGTCTTTTTTTTTTTGAGACGGAGTCTCACTCTGTGCCCAGGCTGGAGTGGGTGCAATTGGTGTGATCTCGGCTCACTGCAACCTCTGCCTCCTGGGTTCAAACAATTCTCCTGCCTCTGCCTCCTGAATAGCTGGGATTACAGGCACCCACCACCACCTGTGGCCGATTTTGTATTTTTAGCAGAGATGGGGTTTCACCATGTTGGCCAGGCCAGTGTCGAACTCCTGATTTCAGGTGATCCAACTGCCTCGGCTTCCCAAAGTGCTGAGACTACAGGCGTGAGACACCACGCCCAGCCCTGCAAAGAGTCTTATGTTAATTATCATTTTATATTCTACCATAAATACCTGGTGAAATAGAAATGTTCTTTCATCATATACAATTAGTTGCAAGTTAGCCATTGTCTTCTGAACACATATGTGCAAGGAGATTTCAATCCAATGTTTCCTGCATTCGCTTTGGTAGATATGTGTGCACTGCATCGAGAGGCATGCTGACCCTCTAACTTCTGATAGGTTTAATCAATGAGGACTGGCAGGAAATTGGACAGAGAAAGAACAAGAAACATGAGGTCTTTGTTTTGTTCACACACCCCAAGGGTACCCTGCACATTGGATGAGCACCAAAGGTCAAAGCTCCAGGCCTAGAAGCGACACCCTCCAGTCCCCAGGGGACTTGTATATTTTGTGATCTCTACATCCCGCCCACAACTGTAAATGGTTCTTTCACTAAACTCATTCAAATTACCCACTTTGGGTGCACCAATTCTCTTCTCTGCTAGGGCTTGGGCTGATAGAGAAGTAATCTGTTCTGGCATAGAATATGTCTTAATAGTTTAGAAGAGGATATTTTCCCATTCCATAGGGATTTTTAATGTTCATGTGTCTTTTTTAAAACAGCAAAGGTATACATATGTAACTACAAAAAAAAAAAAAAAAGTGTAGTGTTATAGCAAATACACTTTCCTCGGACTCCTAATGTTGAGAACCCAACTCTTCAATTGGACCTAATAAATCACTCACGACTAAATTAGAGCAAAATTTTAATGCAAGATGAATGGAATGCATAAGCAGACCCCATGATTACTGCACACAGAAAGCCATTCTTGCTCTCTTCAGCGAAGCTGATTCTATCCTAATTAGGATGCTCTAGGCACCTGAAGAGTTATGTCTGGTTCAAGTTTTTATGAGCCCAAACCAAACATGCCTAACACCACTGAATGTTATAAATATCAAGCCAAAGACAGCTAGTCACTTATATTTATGAGACATGTGGTGAAAGATTTGCAGTTAATCTACTGGACAGGAAATTGTCAGGTTTAAGCATCTTTAGTGATCATTGGCATTATTTTTCTATCTATTCCCTGGACAGAAAATTGTCAGGTTTAAACACCTTTAGTGAT
Organism: Cacajao melanocephalus; assembly: GCA_963573385.1. Classification (NCBI taxonomy): domain Eukaryota; kingdom Metazoa; phylum Chordata; class Mammalia; order Primates; family Pitheciidae; genus Cacajao; species Cacajao melanocephalus. The sequence continues at coordinate 129,825 of CAUYLG010002095.1, read as the reverse complement.
CGTTGGCATTATTTTTCTATCTATTCTATCCCATTCTATAGCAGGAATATAGAGAAATCAGTATTCCAAGTATTGGAGGGAGTCTAAATTGATTTAATGTTAAGATAGTCTCTTAAAGATGTTAGTATAGCAATTCTGCCTTTAAGAATTTATCCTAAGAAAATAATCACAGATGTGTCTAAAGATTTATTTATTCATATATTCACTAAGACAATCAATATAAGCACTCATATGAAGGAATATGCAGTCATTAAAAATTACGATATGGGAGGATGTATAATGGCATGGAAAAATGTTTATAAAATATTTTAAGTGTAAAAAAATAGGTATTGAAAACATATGTAGCCTTCTGGTGACAGCCCAAGTAGAGTAAGCTGACTACAGCCTATCAATCCCACTGATTACAACTAAGAACTCTGAACAGAGTACAAAAAGCAACTATCTGAGGACTTTGAAAAACACACAATGACAAATACATTGGCAACTAAAGCAAAGATAAATAAGGACCCATGGGGTACAGTTTATAGATTTTTGCTCTCCTTTTTTTCCCCTTATTTGACCTGCATGCACACTGAGTTCTAGAACTGTGAAGCAAGCATTGAGAGCAAAAACTCCAGGAGAAGCCCCTTCTTTCCAGCTACAGGATAGAGGAAAAGTCCTCTGCGTGCTAGAGATTATGATTCCCTCTTTTTTTTCCTTTAGCATGAGTACCTAAAACCCCAAGAAAAATCTACCTCAATGACCAGATGAAGATGAAGTCCTGGCAAGATGAAGTCCTGCTGTGTGAATGGTGGAGAGAAAATGTTTTTTTTTTTTCTTTCCCTCTCTTTTCTCCTGCTGTCTCACTGTGAAGGCATCACCAGTTATGTGGACTGCATGACAGCATGGGAAGCTAAAATTTTAAGAAGACACCTTATGGCCACAAGAACCATAAAAAGGAACATCTTGAGAGCTAGAGAGTATGAAAGAAATCATAAAAAGAAGAGCTGGAAAAAGGACACTTGGTTGATTGCCTGCTTAAACAAATAAACAAAGTCAACATTTCTCCATATAATTTTAACACAACCTTGAGTCTCACCACATAATGTTTGATATCGTTTGGCTGTGTCCCAACCCAAATCTCATCCTGAATTGTAGCTCCCATAATTCCCAAATGTTGTGGGAGGGACCCGGTGGGAGATAATTGAATCATGGGGGTGGTTTCCCCCATACTGTTCTCATTGGTAGTGAATAAGTCTTATGAGATCTGATGGTTTCTTAAGGGGTTTTCCCTTTTGCTTGGCCCTCTTTCTGTCTTGCCTGCCACCATGTAAGACATGCCTTTTGCCTTCCTCTATGATTGTGAGGCCTCCCCAGCCATGTGGAACAATGAGTCTATCAAACCTCTTTTTCTTTATAAATTACCTAGTCTTGGGTATGTCTTTATCAGCAGTGTGAAAACGGACTAATACAATATTCAAAATGCTCACGGTATAACCAAAATAATGTGACATACAAAGAGCCAGAAAAAATGGATCAATATTAAGGGAAACCCACAATCAACAGATGTCAACCCAAAGGGACCCAATGTTGGAATTATCAGGCAAGGACTTTAGGGCAGCTCTTCAATAATCTTCCATAAGGTAAAGGTGAACACTGTTAAAATGAATAAAAGATAGAAATTAATTGCTGAGAAACAGTAACCATAAAATGGAACCAGGTGAATATTTTAGAACTCAAATATACAATATTGGAAATTTAAAAATTCACTAGATGGATGCAATAGCAATATGTTGAAGACAGTGGAGTCAGTGAATTTGAAGATGGTTCAATAGAAATGATACAACCTAAAGAACAGAGAAAGAGAGAGACTGAAAAAAGTGAAGAAGTTCTCAGCAACCTTTGGAATAATAATCAAAAGATATGACATCCATATCAATGGAGTCCTAGAAGGAGAGATGAAAGAAAGAGGTAATCATAGAAAAAATATTTGAAAAAATAATGGCTGAAAACTTCTCAAACTGAGTGAAAGACATAACTGCAGATTCAAGAAACTCAGCAAACTCCTACCAAAGCAAACTCATAAAACCATACCCAGACACATCATACTCAAACTGCTGAAAACCAAAGATTAGTAAAATAATTTAAAGGCAACCAGAGAAAAACAACACATTGCCTTTAAGAAAGCAATGGCTTAAATAATTGCAAATTTCTCTTCAGAAATCACACAGGCTAGATGACAGTGACACATCTTTTAAGCAATGAAAGTTCTGCTAACCAGAACTTTATATCCAGCAAAAATATCCTTAAAGAATGATGGCAAAACAAAGCATACTTAGATGAAGAAACACTAAGAGACTTGTTGCCAGTAGATCTCTTCTTAATAAAATGCTAAAATAAATTCTAAAGCTGAAGGGAAATGATATGAGGGAAATATCAACATGAGAACTAAAGAGAGAGCAACAGAAATGGTAAATATTTGAGTAATGGAGTATTTTACTTTATTAAGTTCTTTAAAATATTTACTGCTAATAGCAAATATTATAACTATCTATAGGGTTCTGAAGTTATGTCAATATAATGACAATGACAACTATGACATAAGCTGAGGAGGGTAAAGTGACAAGGCTTATATGTTTCACTTGAAGTGATAAACTATTCCCTCTAAGTAGATTGTGTAAAGCTAGGTTTGTATATAGTAATCATTAGAGAAACAACTAAAATAATAATTCAGAGAGATATACACAAATGGCCAACAGATAAAATTAAATACTAAAAAATTACCCAGAATAAGACAGGAAATGGGAGTGGAGGAACAAAAAAAGAACAACAAATAAAAAAACTAATAAGAAAATGATAGAAGTATGTCCAATTATTTTAATAATTACATTAAATGTAAATTGTACCTATTAAAGAATAGAGATTATCAAATTAAATTTTAAAAATAAGATCCAACTATATGTTATCTACAAAAAAAATTCACTTTAAATATGTTGATAAAGTTAAAAGTAAATAGAAGAAAAAAGATATAACATGCAAATACTAATCAAAAGAAAGCTGGAGAAGCTATGCTAATATCAGACAAGGAAGACTTTGCAATAAGAAAAATAATTGCCTAGGAAGAAGAACATTTTATAGTGGTAAAGGATCAATTCACCAAGATGCTCAGCATTTCCAAATGTGTATGTACTTTTAACAAGGTGTATGCTCCGAAATATATAATGCAAGAACTAATAAAACTGAAATAGGAAATAGACAAATTTACAGTTACACTTAGAGACTTCAATTCTCCTTTCTTAATTAATGAGAGACCTAGAAAATCAGCAAGAATATAGAAGACCTGAATGACACCATCAACAAACTTTTCCTAGTTGACATTCAAGAAACATTCCACTTACTAAAAGCAAAATACATATTTCAAGTGCACACTGAACATGCAACATGATAGCCCATATTCTGAGCCATAAAACCAAACTTAATAAATTTAAAAGAACTGAAATCATGCAAAGAATGATCTCTGATTGTAATTAAATTAGAAGTAAATCATGAAAAGATATCTGAAAAATTTGTATAAACAATGTACAACCCACTGTAAAATAGAATCAAAGGGAATTTTAAAAAATATTTTAATTGAATGAAAATGAAAATAAGATATATTAAAACATGAGATATAATTGAAGCAGTGGTTAGGGGAAAAATTTTAGTATCAAATGCTTATATAGGAAAGAATAAAGGGTTTAAATTAATCATGTAAGCTTCCCCATTAAGAACTTAGTTAAAGAGCAAATCAAACCCAAAACAAACAGAAAGAAGAAAATAATCAAGATTAAAAACAGAAATCAGCCTAGCACAGTGGCTCATGCCTGTGGTCCTAGCACTTTGGGAGGCTGAGTGGGGTGGATCACTTGAGGCCAGGAGTTCAAGACCAGCCTGGGCAACATGGCAGAACCCTGTCTCTACCAAAAAAAAAATATTAAAAAATTATCTGGGCATGATTGTTTATGCCCGTAGTCCCTGCTACTTGAGGGGCTGAGCTGGGAGCATCACCTAAACCTGAGAGGTTGAGGCTGTAGTGAGCTGCAAGCCAGCCTGAATGACAGAGTGAGACCTTTTCTCAAAAAAAAAAAAAAAATCCAAGGTGATTCCCTCTCCAAGGGGACATCCAGTGCCCCTCTCAGGAAAGTAGCAACTTGGAATAGAATCTGGCATGCCTAAGGTCTTTGGAGAACAAGGATGCTTATTTCCTCTTCCTTCCTTGGCTGCCTACATGGATACCCATGTGTCATCCCTTCAGGATAGATTCTTGTGCACATGCTGAAGAGCTGTCTTTCCTGACATAGGCCAGAGGCATTTATGTGCAGCAGGTTTCTTTAGTCACCAACTAAGACCTTACAACCAACACGGAAAACTATATCCAAAGAATCGGTCAAGGTGGATGGTTTGGCTGTAAGGATGTGGCTATTAACATGGTTACAGAAGAAGACAAGAGGACTCTTCAAGACATAGAGACCTTTTACAGCACCTCCACTGAGGAAATGACCCTCAATGTTGCTGCCCTCATCTGAGGGGCTGTCCTGCCACTTAGCCCCATCCAGACTTCAGTCTTGGGGGAGGCTAAGGAGCAGCAGGAGAGGGTAGGGAAGAGATCCAAGGGATGGACATCTTGTCGTTTTTTTAATTTAAATAAATGTCACTTTTTGAGGCAAAAGAGAAAAAAAGAAAAGAAAAAAAAGAGAAAATGAAATTGAGAATAATAACAATAGACAGATAAAAATAAAAACTGATCTTTGAATCAAATCAATATTAATTTGTGTAACCCCCTACCCAGACTGATGAAGAAAAAGGAGATAAGGCACAAATTACGCATGTCAGCAATGAAGTATGGTTATCACTACAGACCCTACAGACAGTAAGAGAAAGATAAGGAAATACTGAAAGACAAAATTGACCAATTCTTTGAAAGATATCAAATCTCAGTTTTAAAAATTGACATTAATAGTCCTACATTTTGAAATCAAACAAATAGAATTTGTGGATGAAACTTTTCAATAAAGAAAATCCCAAGTCCGGTGGTTTCCACTGGTAAATTCTCCCAAACATTCTGGAAAGAAGTAACATTAATTTTGCTTAATCTCTTCCAGAACACTTAAGAGTAATGAGGTCAACATACCCTAATATCAAAGCCAAAAACAAGAAAAGAAAAACACACAATTGACAAATATTCCTCATGAGCAGAAAAGCAGGAAAAGATCTCAACAAAATATTAGCAAATTAAATCTAGCAATATCTAAAATGAACAGTGCAACATAACTAAGTAGAATTCACCCCACAAATGCAAGCCTGGTTTGAGTCAAAAATCATCAAACATCGCGATTTTAAATTACACTACAAAGCTATGGTAATCAAAACAGTATGGTGCTGGCATAAAAACAGATACATGGACCAGTGCAACAGAATCAAGAGCTCAGAAATAAATTCAAAGATATATACAATTCGCTAATTTTTGACAAAGCCACCAAAAGAAACAAGGAGGGAAGAATAATCTCTTCAATAAATGGTGTTGGAAAAACTACATTTTCACAGGTAAATGAATAAAATTAGACTCTTTTCTTACATCACACACAATATTCTGCACAAAATGTAAAATCAACATAAATGTAATGCCAGAAACTATAAAACTCCTAGAAGAGAATACAGGGGAATAGTTCCCAGAAAGTGGTCTTGGCAGTTATTTATTTATTTATTTATTTATTTATTTATTTATTTAGATACCATACCAAAAACTCAGGCCACAAAAGCAAAAGTAAATAAATAAGACTACATCAAACTAAGTCTTTTGCACAGCAAAGGAAGCAAACAATAAAATGTAATGGCAACCTACAAATTGGTAAAAACTATTTGCATACCAATATTTGATAAGGGTTTAATAGCTAAAATTTATAAAGAACTGATACAACTCAACCATAGAAAAACAAATGATCCAATTAAAAACAGGCAAAAGACTTGAATAGACATTTGCCCAAATAAGACATAAAAATCACCAACAGGTATACGAAAAAGTGCTCTATATCACTGATACAGTTTGAATGTGTGTCCTTGCCTAAATTTCATATTGAAATGTAATCCCCAATGTTGGAGGTGAGGTCTGGTGGGAAGTTATTGGATCATGGGGATTTCTCATGAATGGTTTAGCATCATTCCCTTTGCTCTTCTTGGGATAGCAAGTGACTTCTCACAAGTTCTGGCTGTTTACAAGTGTTTAGCACTTAATTCTCTCACTCTCGCTTTTGCCATGTCAAATGCAAGCTCCCACTTCACCTGCCATGATTGTAAACTTCCAGAGGCCACCCCAGAAGTAGATGCTAGTACTATGCTTCCTATACAGCCTGCAGAACCATGAGCCAATTAAACCTCTTTTCTTATAAATTACCCGGTCTCAGGTATGGAAATGTAAACCCAAACCACTATGAGATACCACTTCATACCCATTAGGATGGCTATTATCAAAAAGTCAAAAGAAAAGAAAATTTGGCAAGAGTGTGAATAAAAGGGAACTCTTCCTCACTGTTGGTGGGAATGTAGGTTGGTAGAGCCATTATGAAAAACAGTATGGAGGTTTCTAAAAAATAAAATTAAAAGAAATGGAACCACCATATGACCCAACAACCCCTTTTCTGGGCATATACCCAAAGGAAATGAAATCACCATCTCACAAAGATATCTGCACTCCCATGTTCATTGCAGCATCATTCACAATGGCCAAGATATGGAAACAATCTAACTCTGTTAAATGGACACTGAAACTGCAGTGTATATATATATATATAATTCAGCCCTAAAGAAGAATAAGAACCATTTGCCACAACATGGATGAGCCTAGAGGATATTATGCTAAGTAAAATAAGCCAGACACAGAAAGAAAAATACTGTATGGTCTCATTTATATGTGGAATCCAAAAAAATATATATATAGATATATATTATACAGAGATAGAAAACAAAACAGTGGTTACCAGGCACATGAGTGGAAAGTGGGGAGAAAATGGGGAGATGTAGATCAGAGGATACAAAGTAGCAGATATGTAGGATGACCAAGTCTAGACATCTAATGTACAATATGACAACTCCAGGTAATAAAATTGTACTATATTTGGGATTCATGCTAGAAGAGTGGCTTTTAGTGGCTTTGGCAACAAAATAAAAAAATGGGCAACTCTGTGAAATAACGGCTATGTTAATCTGCCTCAATACAGTAATCTCTTTTTACCATCTGCATGTATCCCATAATATCACATTGTATATCTTAAATATATGCAATAAAATTTAGTTTTAAAACATTTGGGAAAAAGTCAAGAAAAGCATACAAACAAATCAAAGCATAGAACAAAATTCAACATCCATTTGTAGTTTTTTTAAACCTCTCAGCAAACTAGGAATAGAAAGAAACTTACTCAACTGATAAACTGATAAGGGGCATACATAAAAAAAAATCTATATCTAATATCATACTTAATTGCAAAAGACTACATGTTTTCCTTCTAAGAAAGGAACAAGAAACAATAAAAGATCCTCCTAAGGATATCTTCTCTCTCCTCTTCTACCTGAAACCTACTGGAAGTCTTAACCAAGGCAATAAACCATAAAAAGGAAATAAAAGCTATGCAGATTGAAAAGGAAGAAATAAAATGTCTGTATTAACAGACGACATGATTGTCTAAATAAATAAATAATAAAACCCCACAGGATCTACAACAAAGCCTCTTGAACTAATAAATAAGTTTAGTTAAATCACCAGGACATAAAGTCAAAATATACAAATTAAATATATGTCTATACACTAACAATAAACAACCAGAAAGTAAAATTTAACACAACAGTACTATTTGTTTCACTAAAAAGGATATACAGATGGCAAGTAAGCACATGAAAATATGTTCAACATCATTAGACATTTGAAATATGAAAATTAAAACCACAATGAGCCAGGCAGAGTGGCTCACACCTGTAATCCTAGCACTTTGGGTGACTGAAATGAGAGGAGGATCTTTTGAAGCCAAGTTTGAGACCAGCCTGGGTAATGCAGCAAAACTCTGTCTCTACAAAAAAAAAAAAAAAAAATTGTTTTTAAACGATCTGGGCACGGTGGCACATGCCTATTGTCCCAGCTCCTCCTCAGGAGGCTGAGGCAGTAGGATCAACTGCGCCCAGAAATTTGAGATTACAGTGAGCGATGATCATGCCATTGCACTCCAGCCTGGGTGACAGAGTAAGACTCAGTCACACATACACAAAAAAAAAAAAAAAAGAAAGAAGAAGAGAAAGAGGAGGTGGAGGGAAAGGAGGGAGAGGGAGGAGGAGGAAGAAGAACAACAGCAACAAAAAGAAGAACCACCATCACCACAACCACCACAATGAACTATCACTATACACCAATTAAAATGGCTAAAATTAAAAATATTGACAACATAAGATAACTGGCAAGAATGAAGCTAAATTTTATCGGTCACATATTTCTGGTGGAGATATAAAATGGTACAGCCACTCTGGACAACTGTTTGGTAGCTTCCTGTAAAACTAAAATTGCAACTATCATAGAATACAGCATTTTTCTTCTTGGATGTTTATATCAGAGAAATAAAAAGGTAAGGTCACACAAAAACCTCTGCCTTTATGTCCACAGCAGCTTAATTTATAATAATCCAAAACTGGAAACAATCCAGTTATCCCTTAATGGATAAATGGCTAAACTGTGGTGTATGCATACTAACAAATACTACCAGCAATGAAAAGGAACAAACTACTGATACATGTGACACTTTGGGCTCTAGGGAATTAGTCCGATTTAAAAAAAAAAATAGCAATCCCCAGAAATCACATATGTATGGTTATGGATACATAATATTCTTGAAATGACAAAAATCATGGAAAGAACAGATTAATGGCTACCAGAGGTTAGGGATGGGGCAAAAGGAGAAGGTAGTTGTGGTCATAAAAGGCTACATGAGGTATCTTTGTGATAATGGAAAGGTTTTATATCTTCACTGTTTCAATATCAATATCTTGGTTGTGATATTGCAATACAGTTTTGCAAGATGTAACCACTGGGAGAAAGTGGGTAAAGCCTACACAGTATCTCTCTGTATTTCTTACAACTGAAGTGAATCTACAATTATCTCAATTAAAATGTCAATTAAATATAAAAGGGTCGATGCTGTTGAATGTTTGTTGTCTCTAAAACTCACGTGGAAGCTTAATCCCCAACGTAACAGTATTAAGAAGTAGGGCATTTTAAGAGGTGATTGAGTCATGAGGATTTTGCTATTAATGGATTAATGTGTTAACAGGTTAATAGATTATGATAGGAAGGAGTTAGTTATCACAAGAGTGGGTCTGTCAGAAAAGCTAGTTTGGCTCTCTCTCACATGCTCCTCTTGCCCTGTGATGCCTTCCTCCATGGTATGGTACAACAAGGCCCTCACCAGATACCAGCACCATGCTTTTGTACTTCAAAGCCTCCAGAACTGTAAGACATAAGCTTCTTTTCTTAATAAACTACCCAGTCTGTGGTATTCTGTGATAGCAACACAAAATGGATGAAGAAAATAAAAAAAATTAAATAAATTTAAAAGTATCATTCACAATAATCAAAAAAATAGAAATAAACCTAACAAAATACATGCACAAACTACGTCTGAAAACTACAAAACACCAATGAAAGAAATAAAAAATCTAAATAAATAAAGAGATATGTCATGTTCATCATGGGTTGGAAAAGTAAATATTGTTAAGATGTTTAACTTTCCCCAAATTGTTTTTATAGATACAATGAAATCCTACTCAAAACTCCAAGTACAATTATCTGTAGATATTAACAAGATTATCCTAAATTTAAACAGGAAGGAAAAGTAATTAGAATAGCATAAACAAATTTTGAGAAAGAACTAAGTTGGATGATCCTCACTACCTACTTTAAAGATTTATTATAAAGCTGTAATCAACAGAGTGTGGTACCTGTGAAGAGACACACACATCAGTGGAGCATAACAGAATCCAGAAACGGACACACAAATGTAGTCAATTGATTTCTGTCAAAGGTGCAAAGGTAATTCAATGGCAACATGACAATCTTTTCAGGACATGGTGCAGAGAAAATTACACAACATGTACCAAAAAAAAAAAAAAAGGATTATCGATAAAAATATAAAACCTAAAACTATAAAATTTCTAGGAGGTTCCATAAAAAGAATAAAAATGGTAAATTTGGTATCATCAAAATGATGAACTTTTGCTCTGTAAAAGACACTACCAACAAAATAAACTAAACACAGGGAGAAAACATTTGCAAATCACATATTTGCCAAAGAGCTTTTATTTGGCATACATAAAACCTCTCAGAGCTTAATAATAATAAAACAACCCAGTATCTTTCAAATGGGCAAAATTCACAAAAAACATAAATATATTATTAAAAGGCACAGGAAAAGAGACTTAACATCTTTAGTCATGAAGGGAACTCAAAACCACAATGAGATACTGCTACACACCTATTAGAATAGCTGAAATAAAAGAAAAATTGACACCACTCTTTAAGGTTACAATGTGAGTTCCCATCTGTGGAGCTCTCACACATGGCTGGTAGTAATGCAGCATGGCACAACCACTCTAGAAAACTGTGGAGGTCTCTTATACACTTAAACATATACTTACCGTATGACCAAGCAGTCCCACTCCTAGGCATATGCCCAGTAAAAAATGAAAACTGATGTTCATACAAAAACTTGTATGCAAATCTTTATAGCAGTTTTTCTCATCATCACCCCAAACTGAAAAAAAACCTCTAATGTACCTCAACTTGTGAACGAATCAATAAAACTGGTACATCAATACCAGGCAGCACTACTCACTGGTAAAATGGAATGAATTGCTGATACACACAACAACATAGGTAAATCTGAATTGCTTTCTGCTAAATGAAAAGCCAGACTGAAAGACATATTGTATGCGTTATATATTTTTCTAGGAAATACAAAAGTATATGAATGGAGAACAAATCTACAGTTGATAAGATTCAGGGGAGGGTTCTAGTATACATAGGAAAGACAAAGGAATGCTTTTAGGTGCTGTGGTGGTATTTATACCATTCTATGCATCTATCAAAACTTATAGAACTGTATACCAAAAAGAATAAGTTGGCAGGCATGGTGGCTTATGCCTATAATCTCAATTCTTTGGGAGACCAAGGTGGGTGGATCCTTTGAGCCCAGGAGTTTGAGTCCAGCCTGGGCAAAATGGCAAAACCCCGTCTCTACTAAAAATACAAAAAAAAAAAAAAAAAGTAGCCAGGAGTGGTGGCATGCACCTGTAATCCCAGCTACTTGGGAGGCTGAGGCAGGAGAATCACCTGAATCTGGGAGGTGGAGGTTGCAGTGAGCCGAGATAGCACCACTGCACTCCATCCTGGACAACAGAATGAGATTCCGTCTCAGAAAAAAAAAAAGGAATAAATTTTAGTGTACATATATACATGGATAAAAAATTTATAAAAACCATATGTTTATGTTGAATATTTTGTTTTTTTAACAGAAGTATATATATGACTGAAAAGACAAATATCAAAATACTAACACTGTTATCTCTGAATATCTGTAATTTTAAAATAAGTTTTAAAGAATATGATTTTTTGATATCTGACTACATATGTACAAACACACATATACACATATCTGACTTTCTATGTATGTTTCTGTATGTACATAAAGTTCCAAAATAAATACCATCTTGAAGCACTAAAATGCTAAGATGCAAGGAAAATTAGGGAGAATTAAGATGGACTATATTTTCTTCCCTGTATTTCTATGGTTTCCTGTATTTGTACAAATTTTCTATAGTAAGTATATATCACTTTTGAAATTAATTTTTTAAAAATTTAATTAATTTTAAAAGCCTGACAGACCTAAATATAAGTCAATGTGAATGGGCTAGTGCATTGTCTGACTTTTCAGAATTTCATGCTTCGGTCTCATATCTTGTTCAATTCCACAATGGATCTGATCAAGGGGTGTCTCACTTTCAGAGAGCTCTGCTATCACTGCACTCAGAAGGGCTATCCTGCAGGTGAGACATGGGCCCTTTAACTGTCTAGCTACAGACTGCACAAGAGAGCTATGTTGCATGGAATCCTAAGCAGTAAGAGTTTTCCAAGCATACTTGGATCACATGAACATCTGATTCAATGTGGAAAATTGTACTATTGTTCACGCTTCCACAGAAACATGTGACATTTCAGAGGAACACAGAGAAACAAATGAAAACCCTCAAGAGCAGTTAACAATTTTGCTAAATGTTATACCAGACATGGGGGAATGGCAGGAATGGGAAAAGAAGTGACCTCAACTATGGTCAGATGACTTTCTGTAATTTCAATACCATTTGCAACTAAGAGGGAATGGGTGATTATATCATCAACTATTTCCCCCACTCTAACAAAACCAGGCCCCTATTTTATGCCTGATCCAAAAGAAACACACAAAGAAGGTGAAGAGAATTCTAGGCAAAGCATTATTCTCACGATTCTTCCTCCAGGTTAGGAAAAAAAATATTATTTGATCCTTCAAGTTTATGTGCATATTTTAGGGTCAAGTCTGAGTCTCCTGAAGAAAAAATTTGCAATTTCACATTCTCTGTATAATATCCAAACCCCAAAGGAAACAAAACACAGAAAAAGCCCACCTAATTTTGTTCCCTGATTACTCAAAAAACTACTGGCCTTCATGTGGCACGGTGTGGTTTTGACTGGCAAAACTAAGTACCACAGTTACATAATGATATGCAGAATCTCTTCTCAAAATATTTTATTTCCTATTTAAAATTAAGTCATGAAATAGAGTCAAGAATATATTTTATGATAAGCATGTAAATAAATGTAAGACTAACTCAAATGCAAAATGTAGTATACTTACACAGCTTGTTTTCCCTCTTTAACATTTTTTAAATGTCAAAAATTCTCAGCATGTCTAAAAGCAAAAATGGTATCCTCCAGGTACACTTGATCATTTCCTGTTCTTTGAGCACCCCAAGCTTTTTCACATCTGAGACTTTATTTATCCTGTTCTCTCTGTGGTTTTCTGAAATTCTTTTGCAATACAGATTTAGATAACAAAAAAAAGTACCTAGATTATATTACCTTAAACTTCTACAAAAATGTCTTAACCCTAGCCAAAATATAAGACCATGCCTTTGGCCTTCATAAAACCATCAAATAAGAAACATTAACCATAAGAATATTTCTATATATTATGCTAAAAACCAATGAAAGGCATTATCCACTATACTAACCAATGTTCTTTTTTATTTTTATTTATGGACAGGATCTGACTCTGCCACTCAGGCTGGAGTACAGAGGCACTATCATAGCTCACTGAAAACTCAAACTCCTGGGCTCAAGTCATCCTCTTGCCCCAGCCCCCCCGCACAGCTCAGACTATAGGCACATGCCACCACCCTCAACTAATTTTTTGTAGTGAGAGTCTTGCTATGTTGCCCAGGCTAGTCTCAAACTCCTGGGCTTAAGCAAGCCTCTTGCCATGGCCTCCCACAGTGCTGGGATTACAGGTATGAGCCGCCACACCCACCCTTAATGTTCTTTAAATAAATATCTGAGTGATAAATTACCTTGAAAAGTCAGTACCTGGGAAGGACTGCATTTTTCCCGATAAATTGTTATACTTCCATTATTCCAACATAGGGACAATGCAATCAAATGTGTATTGTTTTTCACCTTAGTTGCCCTCAAGATTATTCAAATTTGTTTCTCAATAGCAATAACTAACCCATCTCTGGCACCTGAAACATGTCTTTCTCTTTTATTTTCTAATTATAATTTTTTACATTTTTTTTGTTATATCACAGTGAAAGCCAATCTGTAACATGTTTTGAAAATAGGCAGAATTCAGGCCAGGCATAGTGGCTCACTCCTGGAATCCCAACACTTTGGGAGGCTAAGACCAGCCTGGCCAACATAGTAAAACCCTGTCTCTAGTAAAAATACAAAAATTAGCCAGGTGTAGTGGCAGCTGTAATCCCAGCTACTTGGGGGGCTGAGGCAGGAGAATTTCTTGAACCTGGGAGGCAGAGGTTGAAGTGAGCCAAGATCACGCCACTACACTCCAGAGTGAAACTCTGTCTCAGAACAAAACAAAACAAAACAAAAAGACCAACAAATAGGCAGAATTAGTATATTAAGACTGCTCTACAGAGTCCTATAATTAATCCATGTAAATTAAAAAACAAAAACAATGTGGCTTAGAGCAGCATTTATCAACTTTGAACATGCACAGAAATCACCTGATGATCTTATTAAAATGCAGACTCTGATTCAGAAGCTCTGGGGTGGAGCTGGAAATGCCACGTTTCTAACAGGCTCCCAGCAAAGCCAATCCTGTCGGTCATCCACCCACTTTGAGTAGGCAGGGCCTGAACGTTATTCTGCCATGACATGAATGAAAAGCCAGTCCAGGAGAAATAATGGGTCTGATATGGTCCTAAGAGATGATGACTCAAAATGGCCAGCACTGCTAACTAGAGTCAACGGAACTGCCAGATCTGTTTCAATCTTTAAAAATTAAGATGCCTTAAATCCATCATCAATATTTTATGTTTTCTAAAAAATGCAGCTCATGGTTTTCAAACAAGTTGATTCTGACTCATCTGTTAGATACTCTACCACACACATCTGAATAATGTTCTGGTTGATATATTTTTAAATTCCTATCATTTTGAACGTTTTGGGAGGAGACAGGACAAGAAAAGAATACTCAATGAAAATCTAGGAAGAGAAAGCTTCTATTTGTTTAAACATTTACTAAACACCCGTTATACCCAACCACCAAGACCTTAAAATACATTTGCCTTTTTCTTTTCATTTATTTATGCTGGTTTTATCCTGATTCTTCTTTATTATCTTTGGGGGCAATTATCATGTAACACTAAGCATAATCATTTTGCTAGTGAATGAGTCAATGAATCCACATCACTTGAAGAAAATTCATCAGCTGTGATATTGACTAAGACAATGTTAATTGAGCAATAGCTAGTTTAAATTTTCTTTCTTTCCAGCTTATTTCCAGTTAAGCATATTCCCTTTCCTGGCCTGACGTGCTACATAATGATAGTCTCTGAAACATTTCACAGTAAAGACCTAGTTTTTCCAATGTTGTCCAGTCTTTATAGATTTTCATATTGCCCACTGTTAGACATATGTATGTCTCCTCCACATAATTTCATGGATGAAGTAGGAAAAAACCTGCGTTTTTGTTAAAGCTAAAATTAACCAGTTATCTACTATACATAAAGGACTAGCTGAGTCATTGCATTTATTTCATGTAAGTACAAAAACAGTTAAGTTTTTTTCTAAGTCAGAGGCTTTAAAGCCAAGTATACTAGTCTTCTATTACTGTGGTAACCAATTACTATCATCCGAATGGCTTAAACGACACTAATGTATTATTTTATAATTCTGGAGATCAGAAGTACAAACTAGGCTAAAATCAACTGTCAGCTGGTATGTGTTCCTGGAAACTCTAGAAGAAAAGCCATTTTCTTGTCCTCTCCAGCTTCTAGATACCTCTTACACCCCTTGGCTCCTGGCTTCATCCTCCATCTTCAAGGCCAGGGTTGTTGCATCTCTCTGTGACTTTTTTCCAGTCACATCTTCCTCCAGAGGTCTCCTGTCTTCTGTTTCCCCATTCCTTTTAAGGTCCCTTGTAATTACATTGGGCCCAATGGGATAACCCAGGACAATTTTCCTATTTTAAGGTCAGTTGATTTGCAACCTTAATTCCATCTGCAACCTTAATTTCTCTTTACCATGTAACCTAATGTATTCATGGGTTCCTGGCATGAGGATGTAAACATCTTTGGAGGCCCATTATTCTGCCTACTACACCAAGATAGTGTTCGTTTTCCATTTACTAACTTCAATTTTCCAAAAACACCTAGTTCTCTTACAGTTTCTCAATACTAGTAAAAGAAACCATCGGAAAATAATAGTATAAGATTACTGGTAGCAACAATGTGAATTTCAGTTTTTGACCATGAGCTCTGAATCCGTTGGAATGATCTTCACACCCAAAGAGAGATATGAATACAGCCAGAATGGCCACTGCCACATAACCATCTTCTCCTGGATACATGTAGCCTGAGATTTCTGACTCACATCCTGGTAAACCGATGCCATGGAACATGGAATCCAACTGTGGCCATCAGGATAAATGACTCCTGCATTCCAAGTTGGCAAGAAAAAAGCCCTTCTCATTAAATTTTTAAAAAGCTAAACCCTCTTGCAAAATTGTTCCAATAAACTTAGACCCATTAATATTGTACAAGGCACTAGGTAATAAAGTTTACGGTCTTTTTAACATTAAAAGTGAAAAGTAAAATGGCTAAATTATAGTAGCCTAATCTTTTCACGCCATTTCTGAGGATTGACAGGATGGTTGTTTTAACAGCTGTACAATGCTTAAACTCTAAAGATTCTAAATCTCAAACAATAAGAATGACACTTTTGCATGAATGTTTTTATGAATATATCTTAGACATACTTTCTCACAGAAACTCTTGGTTAAAGATAATTATTATATTTCAATCAGGAGCCACAGAGTAGAAAATTAAAATGGCTGGCTAAAGGTCCTGTGCAATCTGAAACTAAACATGAGGCAAAGTAAATGCTTCACATTTGAATCTACTGTCTGACTTCTGGGATAGAAAAAAGTCCTTTATGGTGATTAGCATTTAAAACAGGCAAGTCCAATCATTGAATGCTAAAAGATAAATTGTATGGCAGCATATCAAGCTGACGCTACTATGGTTTCAAGTCACACAAAGGTTATGAGAGGTATATCGTTTCTTCTGAGCCTTGTTTTTTAATGCACTGTAAACAACACCAATTATGAGAAGCCGGCATCTCTCGGGTTAACCAACACCCTCAATTTCTACCTCTGTTCACCTGCTGACCCCTCCCCTTGCTCCCACAACACAGCATCTACTGCAAGAGTGATGCCGAGGGCTGTTTCTAGTACCTATGGCTCTGATAGCATCTCTGTATTTTGTATTTTGGCCCAGCACTGCTTCTTAGCAACATTCAAATGGGCCAGCTCTAAGTAAGATCTGACTTAGGAATGGGCTAAGGCAGTGTCCCAAAAGGAGTTTTGCTCACATAGCCCCTCAAATAATTCTGAAAATCTATGCACATATTTTAAAATAACATCTCAACATCCTTAACATAGTTAAGTGTAAACACTTGAAAAAAGGACATGCTTTCTGGCACTCTGTGGGTGATATGCTCGCTTCATACACATATGTATCAGAACCTCAGGGCTGCAGATTTAGCTCATTCAGTGTATGGAAAATGTCTGCTATGTAACATAATTGACAAAGCCAATCCTCATTGACAAGCCAATCAACCCAATAAGCCTTTCTGTCAAGACAATTCCAACATTGTTGTTCAATCAAATATGAAGACAGTCCTGGTGACAGCTATCTATCTTCTGGATACTAAAAGGAGCAGACAGAAAAACACACCTCAGAGCCTTAGCATGTGCTCCTCACTTGGATGAATGGGGAGAATGAAAAGAGAACTGGCAGGCATCACGCATGTTGAGAGGGAGATTAGTTTCAAGAAGAGTTGGAAGACGAGGATCTGAAAATTGAAACCCTTGCAACATTCTATGCCCTGTGAAGTCTTGTGGGACTAAGGGTATGCGCACAGTTTGGAGACTGCTGGGCAAAAGAATTGAAATTCCACTCTAAAAGTATCTAACACAATGCAAATATAAGGTGTTAGTTTTAAACCAAAAGCCTCTGACTGCATTTCTTTGAGGCATCCTAAGCCTTTGGAAATTCTCAAAACATGTATCAGGTTCTCTTCATCAGAATGGAGGGTCAACAAAAGAGATTATAATCTTGCTGGTGTAGCCAACCTAGTGTATAGTCTTGGACAAACAGTTCTGGAAGTCCCAGGAATTGGTTCTACAATTTCTTAGAGTGCTTTAGAACTTCATGCTTTTGTTTTAACCCTCTTCCTGATAATCTGTTAGTGTGTATCTTAGTGACCTTTACCCTGAAATTCCTAGGTCCATCCATGAGTTCATTATTGGGCCTTATGCCAATGTTCTGATTCTCCAGGGGGGTTGGAGAGGGACTTTTAGTCCCAGAAATAGAAAAACTTTCAAAATGATGTTACTAATAATAACCTGCACCTGTCAAGATTGTCATATTGTGCCAACAGAGGAGCTGCTTATGCAAACTACTGTAAACTTGTACATGGGAAGACAGAGAAGAGTGTATAGTCACTTTGGAAACGCACTTTGAACACCTCTGTCTCCTAATATTTACAGGGTAAAGGTTGGAAATAAATTATTGACAATGGGCCAAAAAAAAAAAAAAAAAGAAAGAACAGATGCAAAGAAGACAACTTTATTAGGTGCTTTCTCTCCCTTATGAGAAGGATTTGGTTCTTTCAGATGGAGCTCCAAATCACTAGACAATACCCAATTTCCTTCAGTTGCAGCAAGTTTCATCCCACGGTGGGTGCTCTGGAAAGCACCTTGAGGACGAATGGGTCTCAGGCCAGTCATGATCAGGTCCGATGCTTTTGTTAGTTGAAGATTCTTCCCGTGTCACCTCTTACAAGCAATTCTGTGTCTCCCTCCAAATAGCCCACCACCTGGCTCCGCCCCACCTCCATTCGTCCCCCAGCTACCAGGTAAAGGTGGGTGGTTCAGAAGGTGCTGCTGCGGAGGCAGCCAGGCCTTCACACGTAATAATTGGGGTAAAGGCGAGGACACGGGTGGATGCTGGAGGCGCGCACGCGCGCAGGTGCTCGCGCACCCACAAACAGACACAGGCACGGGGTGCGGGGCGGGCAGGGGGAAGGGACGGCCTTACCAGATCAATGAACGTCAGGAATTTCCAGCTCCCTCCGTAGGTCTGGTGCGAGGGCATTTCGATGGCCTTGTAGTTGCACAGTATAGAGCAGTAGGACAGCAGGATTGCCACCCGCAGCACCTGGCAGGGGACAAGCGCCATGTTCGCGAGAGGCCTGGGCGGGCTGGGCGGCGACGAGGGCGGGCGGGAGGCTCTGGGCGCGCGGGGGCGGACGCCGTGGGAACCCGGGCGCGGGGCGGGCGCGGACGCGGGCGCGGGGCGGGGCGGGGGCGGGGGCTGGGCGCGCGCCCCCGGGGACCGGCGCGGCCGCGAGTACGCGGGCGACCCGTACGGGAGGGGTGCGGTTTGCGGACGCTCCCCACGGCCGGCCGCGGCCTGGCAGGCGGCGTGGCGTCATCTCTTTCGTCACCTTCGTCATTATGCTCCTGCGTTCGCAGGGTCCCAGGACACCCGGCCAGGGGGCGCCCCCTGGGCGTCCTAGGAGTGGGTGCGACCTCTAGGTGCGACGGGGGTTCGGGAAATGCGCGCTGAGCTCCAGGGGGAAGTGAGGTCTGGGGCTAGTAGGCACCTGGCCGGGCGAGGGGGCGGGGAACCTGCACTGAAAGAGGGGACCCCAGTGCCCGCAAATGATTCCGCCACCCAGGAATCGCGGAGACTCTTCCTGGGGTAGGTGCAGTTGGCCAAGAGGAGGTGCTCCGTGCAAAGGTATCGGGTGGGCGTGTGAACGTGGGGTGTAAACCCTAGCGCAGGCAGCCGCGAGTGACTTCCATTATTTTGGACCAATAAGGTTTTCAGTGTTGACAGACGACTGTCAGTCATGAGGAAACTAAATTCGGCTTTCAATGGGTTTCCACGAGAGATTGATTAAAGTCATACCAATATATAATAACATCAGCTAGAATATGAACTTTGGACAAGTGGTTTGTAAATAGAAAGCTGTAAAGAAAGGAGTGTCAAATAACTTTGTGCCACAGGATTGCATTCAGCTTTAAAAAATCATTCTAAGTTTGGATGTAAAACCCATGTGTGTGTAATTTAATACCAATTTTTTGGGTGTTAAACTGGTTTTGCCCTTTTACTTACTTTTTTCCAACACTACACTACCAGGGCTTAATGGAAGGAAAATAAATATAAACTGGATTCCCTCCTGCCTTCCAGTAAATGTTGTCACGCTGAAGTTGCATCAGTTTGTGGGCAACATTTTTTTTTTAATCATGATCACATTTCAGCCAACCAGTTGCAGGGTCAGACTATGAAAAGGCAGCATAGGTATTTCCTGTGGATCCATTTAAAACAGGTGTCCTCTCCAAATAGCCTCTGAGTCAGAGGATGTGGAGGGAGGGCTGGTGGGGAAAAGCATAGTGCTGGAGGTAAAGAGAGTAGCAAGCCATGGATGTTTTCCTGAATGTACCCAATCAAGCTCTAAACTAAAATGAAGAGACCCACTACATTTTTTAAATTGGCATAATATACTAATAGAATTGATGTCAGAAGAAGAGTCTACTAGCATTAAAACGATGTATTATTGATGATTTGGGGTCATATCTTAATATAAAAGTTTGGTTTACTTTTTTTAATTGTGTGTACTTGGTACATCGTTATAAAATTGCAAAAAAAAAAAAGTACATCTATTGAAGATCTATCTACCTTAATAGGACTTAAAGTCTTATGAGTTAATGTGATATTTGCAGAATTTGATATACCCTTCCTACTTTACATGTTAGAAAATTATTAAGACTCCCAACCCCACTGTTACAAAATGAAATAATATTTTCATAAGCCATTTAAAAATTTTTTCCTGTGGTCAGTTTTTTTTTTTAATAAATACCTATAATGCTCAATTGGGTGTTTACAACCTGATCTACTGGGTTTGCTTTTGTTTTTTCATGATTTGCCAATCATGATGAGATAGTTGTGTGTTTAAAAAAATGAAGCATTTGCATAAACCTTGATTCAAATACTATTTTATGAGAAAGTCAGTTCCTAATTTTTGGAACTTCTTGATAAATATTAACATGTCCAGATTTGCTTTCTCTGCTTTCCAGACCATATCTAACAATCTTAGTCATGTTTTACAGATACTTTTGTGGAAAATATTAATCTACACACAGATTGTATTTTTACAGTGTAAACAATACGATGGGTATTATTGCCTTTAAAACTTCATTAAGTTATTTTTTATGAACTATAATACATTACTCACTTCTAAATATTCTCATAATGAATCCATATTTGATTTAGATAATACTTTTTTCTATGTATAGAAAGAAATATTTGCATGTCATTTTTTTAGCTTTTTCATTCTACTATACAGTGAGACTGGAGAAGAAAAGCCTTATCCAGTTGAATTTCATAAATAGCAGTAAACATAAGAAACACCAATGGAAGATTTCAATAACCTGTTTTAGCTTCAAGCTATATTAATACTGTTTGATTGTTGTAATATTTCTCAGACTATATATGGGGCTGAAGATACTATTCCTTAAATACTTCTAATAATTGATAGAGACTTTTCATTCCATTTTTTTTGGAAGAGGAGTGTATTAGTCCATTTTCATGCTGCTATGAAGAAATACCTGAGACTGAGTAATTCATAAAGGAAAAGAGGCTTAATGGACTCACAGTTCCACATAGCTGGGGAGGCCTAACAATCGTGGCAGAAGGTTAAGGAGGAGCAAAGTCACGTCTTACATGATGGCAGGCAAAAGAGTGTGTTCAGGGGAACTGCCGTTTATAAAACCATCAGATCTCATGAGACTTACTATCAAGAGAACAGCACAGGAAAACCTGCCCCCATGATTCAGTTACCTCCCACCAGTTCCCTTCCACAGTATGTGGGGATTATAGGAGCTACAATTCAAGAGGAAATTTGGGTGGGGACACAGCCAAACCATGTCAGGGAGAATGTCTGTCTGACATACCGATGATAATACCTATTAATTTTGGAAATGACTGGGACTTCTGTGTCACCCTTAAACTGTATTCCAAGAAGCCAACTTCATATAACTATTAGTCCTTGCTTAAAAGTTCAGGAGGAGGAATTGTATTTATGCATATCCTTACAGTATTCAATATTTACACATTTCCTTTGGTTCTGCTACACGAGATAAGCATTTTCTAACAATGTCAATATATTTGGAACAAATTTTTCCCCATTTATCTGTACTTCAAGGGTGAAAGTTAGGACATGTCTCTTTGAGAGGCCTGGGCATGGGAAAAATCTTCAGTATTGCAGAAAAGATACTTTTGAATTATTTTTTATTCATTATAAATATAGCATATTTACGATACCAAAACAGGAAAGTTTTTTAAAAACATTTCCCCTGTGCTCTCCACCCAGAGAAAACAGTGAACATTTTGGTATATTCCTGCAAGTCTTTTTACAATATAGACTTAGCTGGTTGTGACATACTATATAACAACTTGCATCACAGAGATTTCTTCTGCCTCAAATTTAACACAAATTTTCTCTTATTTAAAACGTAAAAATCATGTTTAATGATTGCATAGCACAACATCATATGGACATACTATATTTTGCTTAAACTTTTCATTGTTTTTGGATATTAAAGTTCTTTTTAAGTTTTCAGGACTATAAATACACAGTCATGTCTGTATTTTATATTGAGAAATCTGCTTTTTTAGGTTTATATGGAACTCAAAACCAATTAAGAAACTACACTTCTAGAACCTACTGTGTGTTGTTCATGTGTGTTTATATGAACTGAAGTGACAAGGAGAGTTCTTTTACCCTGGAGAGTAGTTGGGAAAGATTAAGTGAAAGAAGTAGGTAAAAATTACCTTTTTTGTCCTTACAGTGAATGCTCATTACAGCTTTTTCCAATTGCCATAGATACAAAATGCAGTGCCAATGCATTTAGTCAGGTATGCTTTTTGTGTTTGTTTTGTGGATTGTTGTTTTTTGTTTTTGTTTCTTTGTTTGTTTTATTTTTGCTGTTAACCAGTAAAAGTTGTTCTTTACAGGCCATATGAGCAGCAGCTACTAGTGGTTGTGTTGATGCTGCAGGTTTTCACTGATTTTAAAATGGACTGTATTTGCTACAGAGAACTCTAAGATTTCTAAACACAGAGGATTCTGTGGATAGTCATTGAAAAGGATTAGAAAAATTAGTGTCTAGATGAGTCGTGAGTCGTGAGTCATTGCATAATCTCATACAGATGTGAAACATCTCCGTCACTCTGTAGTGCTAGAAGTGCATTCGCCTGTGCTTCTCATCAAGCTTGGAATGCTCTCTCTTCATGTGCATGTATACAAATCCAGCACTTTGAGCAAGACTCAATTAAGTCCACTTGGTCTGACAGTCCCTCTTTGGGACATATGATATGGCCATCCTGCTCTGAATGGTCCAGCTGGATGGCTCACTGGTGATGCAAATCCTACATGCATTCATTATACTCGTTATTTCCTCCTCAAAAACTGACCCACTGCAGTTAGAAAAGTCAGGACAGAGCCAGATGGCTTGGGGGTGCCAGTCTCTTAATGGTGCTAAAATGTCCGTGGGAGCTAGCAAGCTGAAGGTAGTATACTTACTGGACTTCTTCTCAGGGAGACTACTGTATGATGTTAAAAGAAATATTATCATAAGCTATTTGGGTGGATGGATGGTGATGACTGGTGAGAGAGACTTTCTAAAGCATTCTAGAGTGACAATAAATGGTTGTAAAACCCCCACCCCCAATGGGTGTACATTGCAGGTAGAATTATTCAAGATGACATCATGCTAGAGTAAGGTGGGCCCCTTATGCAATATGACTGGTGTCCTTATTAAAAGACAGAGACAACAGGGAAAACGTGCTGTGAAGGCAGAGACAGAGATTGGAGTGATGAAGAGCCCAGGAATTCCAAGGACTGCCGCTATCATTTGAGTAATTGCACAGTTTTTGTTTTGCTGCGTGGAGTATTTAGGAGTTGGAGCAGAGCCAAATTACTTGAGGTAGTAGAGAAGAGGTGGACACCGCTACCAGAGAATCTTCCTACTCCAGTCCTTCTAGATCCTTCTAGAATAGAAGCCTTCAGCCTCTATTCTAAATAAGTGTTAAATATTTAAAGGATATAATAGTCACATTCTGTAGAGATCAGGCATGTATCATAATTAAGTAAAGCTAGATATAAGGTACTAGGGCATGATTGAGTCTCTGAAAAACTAGAGCAAATGCCATTTACTTTTTTAGTAAAGACATTTCCATTTAAATATTTTTAAATTGTGTCAGCCAAAAATAAAAATTAGAAAAATGCCCCCCTTTGTGCTAGAGTCAGCTCATGGGCTGCAGTTGGGATTTCTGGATTACTTTTTTTGAAAGAGTGCCCTGTAAATGTCTTACTCACAGTGTCTGCAGGACCCTGGCAGGCCCACTTCAGAATTCTACTTAAGCCCTCCTCCTTATCTGTAAGAGTTAACTATTTTGGCTGGAATTGACAACTCTATTTCTTAAAGCAGGGTAGAGGAAAACATGAAAATGAGTCAAAAGGGACCTGTACACTGACCCTTAAGGAAGATTTGCAGAAGATACTGTCACACAACACTTCGACCTTCACTTCTTTGGCCTGCATTCATCCATGTGGCCGCTGCTAGGTGGAAATGTGCCAACTGGAAATCAGAAGTCCGTTAGCATGGATATGAGATGTTGTGGATTGAATTGTGTTGCCCAACAAGATATGTTGAAGTTCTAATCCCCAGTTTCTCAGAATGTGGCATTATTTGGAAATAGGGACATTGCAAGTATAATTAGTCAAGACGACATCATACTTGTGTAGGGTGAATCTCTTATCTAATATAATTGGTGTCCTTATTTAAAAAAAAAAGAAGAAAAAGAAACAGAAAGGGCCAGGTGTGATAATTCACACCTGTAATCTCAGCACTATGGGAGGCTGAGATGGGTGGGGATCGTCTGACCTCAGGAGTTGGAGACCAGCCTGGGCAACATGTCAAAACCCCATCTCTACAAAAAAATACAAAAATTAACCGGGCATGGTGGCACCTGCCTACAGTCCCAGCTACTTGGGACTGAAGCAGGGGTCCTGAGATAAGAGGATTGCTTGAGCCAGGAAGATCGAGGCTGCAGTGAGCTGTTTTTGCACTACTGCACTCCAGACTGGGTGACAAAGCAAGACTCTGTTTCAGGAAAAAAAAAAAAAAAAGAAAGGAAAAGAAAAAAGAAGAAGATAGAAACACACAGGAGAAATACCAAGGACTGCCAGCTGTCACCAGGAGCAAGGAGGAAGGCTTGGAACAGATTCTCCCACACAGTCCCCATAGGTAACTAACCCCACTGACACTTGGATTTCAGAGGTGTATCCTCTAGAACTGAGAGACAATATGTTTCTGTCACTTCAGTCACCCCGTTTGTGGTACTTTGTTGTGGCAACCCATGCAGACTAACGCAAGGGAGAAAGGAGATGGTGGGAGACCAATAACGGTTGCTACCACAATTTCCCGTCAATAGTATAATTCCAGTAATTTGTTCTCTGCTACATTTCTTCAATTTAAACTTTTAAGTCTATTTCTCCTCTATTGAGTAAGCTCTGTAAGTGGTCTTACTGCCTCCACGTTTATATCTCCATGTCACCCTTATCACTACTACTAGGATTATCCTCCTGAAAATATAGATCAGATTAGATTACTCCTCCTCAAAAATTGTCAGTGATTTCCCATGACCTGCAGGAAATCTCACTCCCTTGGCATGGCAGTCAGCATCTTCTGTGGTTTAGCTGACCTTAACCCAGTTTTTCAACTTCTGTAACTGCATCTTTCTGAATAATTATGTATTCTGTTATTATAGGAACACTTATTTCCTCTCCAAACTCAGCATTTACTTTTACTCTTCCATACCCCTTGAGCACTAATGATTCGTATTACCTTCTCCATCTGCTGAAATTCTACTCATCTTCCAAGGGCCAGCTCTGGTTGAAGTTCTGTAATAATGCCTGTATTTGCATAGTACTGTACCGTCTAGAAAGCACTTTCACATTATACTAAATGCAATCATGGCATCTTCTCAAGATGTCTGTGGCATCTCATCCCTTGGGTATTCCTGCACAATGACCATCCCCCATATAATATGAATTGTCCTGGGATGGTCTTCACATCCAAGTAGCCAATCCATAAGTGAGGCAATTGTCAACAGGCATTCCCTCTCTTGTGTAAGATGAAAAGCTTATTTCCCAATAATTTGAGATACGTGAAGCAGCTAATTAAACTATCCTCTTTGGACACAGACTCTGTCCATGGAAGGCAAGGCTTTGGGGAAATTGATAGCCTCTGGGAAAAGCAGTATTATAGAAATGTGGAATGCGGGGATGATAGGATGGGTTGATACTTCTCACCATATTAAGTAACTTCTTCCCTTGAATTAAAGGCAGCTAAAATGCCTGCAGTCCATTTATTGGGCCCCTGTGTTGGTCATCCACAGAGCTAGTTGAAAGTCAGTTTTTAAAACTAGTATAATAAACATCCAGCACAAAAGGAGAGTGCAACAAAATTTAACTAAGCACCATTATTTTGTTTTCAAGAGACATGGGATTTGCCATGAGAAGGATTTGCCGTCGAGCCGCCCTGCCAAGTGCCAAAAGCCAGTTTAAATTATCTGTGAAGCTGGCCAACTGAGAGCCCAGAGAACAACAGCTTCCCTCACCCGACGGTACCTTAGCAGGCCTGTCAGAACCAAAGAGTGTTCTGACACCTTGTTCCCCCAGGAGCTGAGCATCCAATTGCCATTTCCCTCAAAAATTCACCTGTCAAAAAAAGCAGATGAATGGCTCACATCACTGACATCTAGGCTCTGGCTGTAGAAGATCATCAGACCCATGAGGACATTTGGAAGATTACCTGGAATACAATGAGGTGAGTCAAGTCAGAATCTGCTGGAAGGACTGCTGAGAAATATTTCACTAGCGTAGTCCTTTTCTTTCCCCATTTTTCTGAATTCACTATGCATATCATGGCTGGAGGTGGATAGCTGTCTTATAAGCGTGAGAGAAAGAACAAAGAATTTCAGAGATGTTTGCCTTGACATCAGCAACCTGCTGAACCAAGTGAGCAGTGACCTCCTTCCAGACTTCTTGTGATGTAGGAAAAACAACCCCTGTTTGTTTAAGCTAGTGGAGTACAGTGTTTGCTTATGTGCAGCAAAATGGTGGTACAAGGAGATACGTGTGGTTATTTCCTGGTATATTTGTTTTTTCCTTTTTTAAGACGGAGTCTCATTCTGTCACCAGACTGGAGTGCAGTGGCGTGATCTTGGTTCACTGCAACCTCCCCCTTCTGGGTTCAAGTGATTCTCCTGCCTTCACATCCAAGTGGCCAATTTACAGGTGTATGGGTAGCTGGGACTAGAGGTGTACACCGCCATGCCCAGCTAATTTTTGTTTTTTTGGTAGAGACAGGGTTTCACCATGTTGGCCAGGTTGGTCTTGAGCTCTTGACCTCGTGATCCGCCCTTCAGGGCCTCCCAAAGTGTTGGGATTACATTCGTGAGCCACTGCTTTTGGCCTTTTTTTTTTTTTTTTGAGTCTGAATGTCACTCTGTCACCCAGGCTGGAGTGCAGTGGCACAGTCTCGGCTCACTGCAACCTCCGTCTCCCGGGCTCAAGTGATTCTCCTGCCTCAGCCTCCCGAGTAGCTGGGACTACAGGCATGTGCCACCGCGGCTACCTACTTTTTGTATTTTTAGTAAAGATGGAGTTTCACCATGTTGCCCAGGCTGGTCTTGAACTCCTGACCTCAGGTGATCCACCCACTTCAGCCTCCCAAAGTGCTGGGATTACAGATGTGAGCCACTGTGCCCGGCCTTCCTGGTATCATTTTAAAAAGTGCTGAACTGATCGGGCACAGTGGCTCACACCTGTAATACCAGGGGAAAGGTGGGTGAATCACTTGAGGTCAGGCTGGTCAGGACCAGCCTGGCCAACATGGTGAAACCCCATCCCTACTAAAAATACGAAAAATTAGCCAGGAATGCTAATGCATGCCTGTAATCCCAGCTACTTGGGAAACTGAGGCAGGATAAATAGCTTGAACCTAAGAGGCAGAGGTTGCAGTGAGCTGAGATCACACCACATCAGCATGCCTGGCTAATTTTTTCCCTGGGCCCCTGGAAACCGCTGAAATTATTACTGTCCTATTGTGTTGTCTTCTCCAGAATGTCATATGGTTGGAATCATGTAGTATGTAGCCTTCTCCTACTAGCTTCTTTCACTTAGCCACATGCATTTAAGTTTCCTGCATGTCTCTTTATGGCTTGATAATTAACTAATTACTTTTCATTGTTGAGTTAAATTCCATTGTATGGATGTATCACAGTGTCTTTATCCTTGGTTGTTTCCAATTCTTGGTGCTTACTAATAAATATTTATTTGCAGGTTTTTTTGTGAACATAAGCTTTCAATTCATTTGGATAAACACCAGGGAACACAATTGCCAAATCATATGGTAAGATTATTTTTAGCTTTGTAAGAAACTGCCAAACTATCTTCCAAAGTGGCTGTACTATTTTGGATTCCTATGAGAAAAAAATGAGAATGCCTATTGCTTCACATCCTTATCAGCATTTGGTGTTGTCAATGTTGAATTTTAGCCACTGTAATAGTATAGTATATAGTATTATATACTATTATATACTATATTATTACATGGTAATATGTATATATACTATATATAGCATATACATACTATATATAGCATATATATATCTTATTACAGCAGCTAAAATATGTAATAGTATAGTATATAGTAGTGTAGTATGTAATAGTATAGTATCTAGTAGTATCTTATTGTTATTTTAATTTGAAATTACCTAATGAGATATGATGTAGAGTACCTTGTGTGCTTATTTGCCATCTGAATGCCTTTTTTAGTCAGGTGTCTGTTCAGATCTTTGCCTGTTTTAAACTTAGGTTCACTTTCTTACTGTTATTAAGAGTTTGTTGTATATTTTCTTGTGAATTCTCCATCAGATATGTGTTGCAAACATTTTCTACCAGTCTATGGCATGCTTGTCATTTTATTAACAGTGTCTTTTGCAGAGCAGAAGTGTTAAGTTTTAAGGAAGTCTCACTTAAATTTTTTTTTCATGGATCATGCTTTTGGTATTGTATCTAAAAACTCATTTTCAAACCCAAGGTGTTCTTGATTTTCTCACTTTGATGTTGTTATCTTCTGGAAGATTTATATTTTTTCATTTGAAATTTATGATCCATTTTGAGTTAATTTTTGTGAAGGTGTCAGGTCTGAGTCCAGATTAATTTATTTTACCACAGGGGTGTCCAGTTTTTCCAGCCTAATTTTGCTCCATTGTATTGCCTCTGCTTCGTTGTCAAAGGTCAGTTGACTATATTTTTGTCCCTTTATGGACTCTCTGTTCTGTGATATTGATGTATTTATTTTTTCTCTAATACTATACCTGTTTTAAGGACTATACAGTATGTTTTGAAATCAAGTAGTATCAGTCCTCTAACTTTTGTTTGTTTTAGCTATTCTGGTTCCTTTGGCTTTCCATACCAACTTTTGAAATAGCTTTTCAAAATAACTTGATGATATGTGACTGGGATTGCATCGAATCTATATGCACAATGGAAAAAAACTGACATTTTAACAATACTGAGTCTTCTTATCCATAAGAATGAACATCTCACAATTTATTTAGATCTCTGATTTCTTTCATCAGGATTTTGTAGTTTTCCTCATGTAGATCTTACACACACCTAAATATCTCATTTATTTGGTGCTAATGTAAATGGTGTTTTGTTTTTGCTTTCCAATTCCAATTGTTTATTGATGTTTTATAGAAAAAACAATAGACTTTTGTCTTTTAATCTTGTATGCTGTAGTTATTTTAATCATTTTTAAGTTCCAGAAGTTTTTTTATTTATTCCTTGGGATTTTCTATATAGACAATCACGATATCTGTGAACAAAAACAGCTTTGTTTCTTCCTTCCTGATCTGTAGACCTTTTATTTCCTTTCTTATCTTATTAAATTAGCTAGGACTTCCAGTGCAATGTTGAATAGCAGTGGTGAGAAGGGACATTATTGTCGTGTTGATCTTAGGGAGAGAGTATTTAGTTTCTCACCATTAAGTATGATGATAGCTATATGTTTTTTAGAGCTATTTTTTTGTCAAATTGAAGACATTCCCCTCTATTCGCAGTTTGCTAAGTCTTTATTAAGAATGAATGTTGGATTTTGTCAAATGCTTTTTCCACATCTGTTTATATCATCATATGATATCTCTTCTTTTACCTGTTGATGTGATAGATTACATTAACTGATTTTTTAATGTTGAACAAGCATGGCACACCTCAAAT
The DNA here is from genome assembly GCA_963573385.1 of Cacajao melanocephalus. Lineage (NCBI taxonomy): Eukaryota > Metazoa > Chordata > Mammalia > Primates > Pitheciidae > Cacajao > Cacajao melanocephalus. Next base: position 99,581 of record CAUYLG010002095.1, on the reverse strand, counting down.
AAATCCCACTTGATCATGTTGTGTAATTCTTTTTCTACATTGTTGGGTTCAATGCTAATAATTTGTTGAGGAATGTTGCTTGTATTCATGAGAGATACTGCTCTGTAGCTGTTTTTTTTTTTCTTGTAATGTCTTTTTCTTGTTTTGGTATCAGAGTAATACTGCCCTCATAGAATGAGTTAAGAAGTAGTCTCTCTGTATCTATTTTCTAGAAGACGTTGTAGAGAATTGGTGTCATTAGTTAGTTCCTTAAATGTTTCATAGAATGTACTAGTGATTCTTCCTGGCCTGGTTCCCTCTGTTTTAGACTATGTTAATTATTTATTCAATTTCTTTAATAGATATAGGCCTCTTTAAATTGTCTATTTCTGGTTGTATGAATTCTGGTACTGTGTCTTTCAAGGAGTTTGTTTATTTTATCTAGGCTATCAGATTTGTGGGCATAGAGTTGTTCATAATATTCCTTTATTATTATTTTAATGTTTATAGGATCAGTAGTAATGACTTCTCTCTCATTTGTGATATTAGTAACTTGTGTCTTCTCTTTTTTTTTTTTTTTTTTTTTTTTGGCTAGTGGAACTACGGGCTTGCCAAATCAATTACCTTGTTAAAGAACCAGCTTTTGGTTTGCTGATTTTCTTTATTTTCCATTTCATTGATAGAAATTGTTTTCCATTTCATTCATAGATACTCTAATTTTTTATTATTTCTTCTGCTTAGTATTTAATTTACTCATTTTCTAATTTTTTAGGTTATTGATTTTAAGTCTGTCTTCTTCTATAATGTATACATTTAATGCCATATATTTCCCTTTAAGCACCGCTTTCCCTACATTCCACAAATTTGGATAAGTTGTACTTTCATTTTTTATTTAGTTCAAAATATTTTAAAATTTATCTTGATCTTCTTTGACCTATTTGTTGTTTAGAAGTGTATTGTTTACCAAAGCTAAAAAAACCCTAGAAGAAAATCTAAGCAATACCATTAAGGACATAGGCACAGGCAAAGATTTCATGAAAAAAACACCAGAGCAATTGCCACAAAAGCAAAAATTGACAAATGGGATCTAATTAAAGAACTTCTGCACAGCAAAAAAAATTGTCATTAGAGTGTCCAGACAACCTATAGAATGGAAGAAAAGTTTTGCAATTTATCCATCTGACAAAAGTCTAATATCCAGAGTCTACAAGGAACTTAGACAAATTTACAAGAAAAAAAAGAAGTTAAAAAGTGGGCAAAGGGCATAAACAGACACTTCTCAAAAGAAGACATTCATGAAGCCAGCAAACATATGATAAAAAAACTCAACATCTTTGATTATTAGAGAAATGCAGGCTGGGTGCAGTGTCTCTTGCCTATAATCCCAGAACTTTGGGAGGCCAAGGCAGGCAAAGCACTTGGTCAGGAGTTCGAGACCAGCCTGGCCAACATGATGAAACCCTGTCTCTACTGAAAATTAACTGGGCATGGTGGTATATGCTTATAATCCTAGCTACTTAGGAGGCTGAGGAGGGAGGATCACTTGAACCCAGGTGGTGGGGATTACAGTGAGCCGAGATCACACCATTGCACTCCAGCCTGGGTGACAGAATGAGACTCTGTCTTAAGAAAAAAAAAGGAGAGAGAGAAATGCAAATCAAAACCACAATGAGATACTATCTCATGCCAGTCAGAATGGTGATTATTTAAAAAATCAGGAAACAACAGATGCTGGCAAGATTGTGGAAGAAAAGGAACACTTTTACACTGTTGATGGGAATGTGAACGTTTGATCATCGTGAAAGTGTGGTGATTCCTCAAGATCTAGAAACAGAAATATCATTTGACCCAGCAATCCCGTTATTTGGTATATACCCAAAGGATTATAAATCATTCTATTATAAAGATATGTTCACACATATGTTCATTGCAGCGCTATTCACAATGGCAAAGACACAAAATCAACCCAAATGCCCATCTGTGATAGACTAGATAAAGAAAATGTGATACATATACACCATGGAATACTGTGCAGCCATAAAAAGCAATGAGATCATGTCCTTTGCAGGGACATGGATGAAGTTGGAAGCCGTTATCCTCAACAAACACAGGAACAGAAAACCAAACACCATATGTTCTCACTTACAAGTGGGAGCTGAACAATGAATACATGGACACATGGGGAGGAACAACATACACAGGGGCTTGTTGAGGGAACAGGGAGACAGAAAGCATCAGGAAAAATAACTAATGGATGCTGGGCTTAATACCTAGATGATGGGTTGATCTGTGCAGCAAATCACCATGGCACATATTTACCTGTGTAAACCTGGAACTTAAAATAAACGTTGATGAAAAAAATTACAAAAAGAAAAAGAAAAAAAATTGTGTTGTTTAATCTCCAAATATTTTCTGTTTTTCTAGCTATTTTCCTGTTATCAATATCTAATTTAATTCCATTGTGGTCTCTGAGCATACTTCATGTAAGTTCTAGTCTTTTAAATTTTTTAAGGGGTGCTTTATAATCTAGAATTTGTCTTATCTTGGTGACTGTTCTCTGTGAGCTTAAGAAGAATATATATTCTGCTGTTTTGGAGGAAATATTCTGTAAATGTCAATAAGATCTAGGTAATTGATGGTGCTATTTGGTTCAATTACGTCATTACTTATTTCCTGCCTACTGGATCAGTGAATTAGTGATAAAAGGTTGTTGACATCCCAACTAAAATAGTGGATTTATTTTTTTTCTCCTAGAAATTCTGTAAATTTTTGCCTCATGTATTTTAATGCTTTGTTGTTAGGGGCATATACATTAAGGGCTGTTATGTCTTCTTGGAGAGTTGACCCCTTTACCATTATGTAGTACCCCTCCTTATTCCTGATAATTTTTATTGTTCTGAAGTCTGCTTCATCTCAGATTAATATAGCTACTTTAGCTACCTCTTGATTAGTGTTATCATGGTATATTCTTTTTCTGTTCCTTCATATTAATTTATCTGTATCATTATATTTAAAGTGAGTTTCTTGCATACAACATGTTTCTTATCCACTTTGACAGTCTTTATCTTTTAATTAGTATATTTAGACTAACTCTTCATGTTTAAAGTTATTATTTATATACTTGGATTAATATCTGGAATAGTATCTATTTATTGCCCTTGTGCTTTTTTTTTTTTTTTTTGGTTTTCCACTGCTTATCTGACTTTCTGATTTTGATTGAGCATTTTATATTAATGCCATTTTTTCTCATCTCTTACCATATCAATTACACTTCTTTTAAAAAAATTTTTTAGAAGTTTTCTTAGAGTTTGAAATATTCACTTACAAATAATCCAATTCTACTTTTAAGTAACACTATATCACTTCACAGATAGTGGAAGTACCTTATCCTGGAGTATTTCAATTTTTTACTTTTATCCCTTATAACATTTCTGTCATTCATTTCACTTGTCCATAAACTATAATCACCAAATGCAATGTTGCTATCATTATTTTGAATAAACTGTTATCTGTTAGATCAATTAAGTGCAGTGGCTCATGTCTGTAACCTCAGCACTTTGGGAGGCTGAGGCAGGTGGATCACTTGACATGAGGAGTTTGAGACCAGCCTGGCCAACATGGTGAAATCCCATCTCTACAAAAAAATATAAAAATTCAGCTGGGCATGGTGACACACACCTATAATCCCAGATATTTGGGAGGCTGAGGCAGGAGAATCCCTTGAACCTGGCAGGCAGAGGTTGCAGTGAGCCAAGATCGTGCCGCTGCACTCCAGCCCAGGCAATAGAGTGATACTCTGTCTCAAAGAAAAAAAAAAGTTTTATTTTACCCTTATTTATTTTTTCTGTAACATTCTTTCTTTCCTCAGTTATAGCCTAGCCTATATGTTTTTCTTCTCTTTGAAGAACTTATTCTAACATTTATTTCTTCCAAAGCAAGTCTACTGGCAACAAATTTCCATGATTTTTACTTGTCTAAAAGTATTTCTTTTAACTTCTAAAGGACAACCTAGGACAGAATCCTAAGTTGGTGTTTTTTTCTTGCAACACCTTAAATATTTCACTCCATGTTCATCTTGCTTGTATGGAGTGTGACTTCAGGGTAATTGTGATTCTACTTAGTCCCAATTTTCATGAATAACTTTCAGTGCAATGATTTAGTGTTTTTTAATTTCATTTTCTTTCAAAAAGTTCTTATTATAGTCATTTATAACCTCTTTGAAGCCAGAAAATACATTTCTTCATAATCATTTTTCCTTCTCCCTCCATCATACAGGAGAAAGGAAAGGAAAGAAAAGATACTGAATTCCAGGGCCAAGTCAATCATTTTTGCTTCTCTCAGACTGTCGTTGACATTTACTCCAGCATTATCCTCATCTCTTCATCACTACTGCCACCCCAACCAGGCTGTCTCCTCTGTATAAGTATAACCTTCGTATTCTACGTATCAAACCATATTATGCCTACATTTTATGAGCTTTTCTCTCCTAAAGGATACACACTATAGCCATCAGGGAAAGGGCGATGCTTAAGTAATACAAATATCAGAAATTTAGGGGAAGATGTGGCCCGGAGTTCTGGAGTAACTCAAAAGAATTTATTGAGTGTCTTGGAGAGATCAATCTCTCCTTTTGTCTATAGGTTCTTAGTCAGTGGAGAAGGGAGCCAGCTTGGAACTCAGTATCAGTTCTGTTGTTGGTTAAGCTGAGTTAGAGAGTGTGGCTTCGCCCTCTGGCAAAAATGAACATAGCGTACGTAAAGCTGTTGACCTCTCTTATAAGGGCAGAGCTTGACCCAGTAAGTTTACCCTGGGCAGAAGAGAAAAATTATTCTGTGAGAACATTCATCTGAAAGAGAATTTAAAAATAGGCTCCCCCGTCCCATTTTCACCACTTACTCACCCTTCATCATAGGAAGAAGAGTATAAGTTTCTTTTTAATATTTTCAGGAGGTAAGAAGAAGTTCCTATTTCTTGGACCAGCAAGAAATTTGAAAATTCTGGAAACAAAAACTGATCTAACCAGCAGAAACTGGGGAGATGTCACAACCCTTGTATAGGATAGACTCATAAGAAAGGGCACCTGAAACTTAACTCCAGGGCATACATGTTTTTAAACCAAGATACACAGATGATAAGAAATCATTTTTCTTATTCATGTACATCACAACATTTTCAACCTTCCCAACTTAAAACTATAACTATCAAAGTTTAATAATGTATAGAGAAAACTTTATCAGCAGAGATAAAGAAGCTGAATACTACATCTTCATTAATTGTTACAGGTAGTCCCCACCCATCCTATCCTTAAGGACTCTTGGGGTCTTGTCCAAGTCCCTTACAAACTGTAGAGCTTGGATTTTACTACATTTTATTTATGTCTTGAGTGTCTCTCTCCTTTTTAAGACCAATAGGTACACATGCTTGGAATTACATGTCAACTATGAAGCGTGTTATTGCTTTTGTTTATTGTCTCTTCCTACTACAGTGTAATGTCCATGAAGATGAGGAGTTTGACTACTTTTTCACTGACAGATCTCCTATGCTTAACACATAGCTGTTACGAAGTGACTGAATGAAAGTGAAAGAAGAAAAAATTGTAAAGCAATGAGAAAGCATGTGTTGCATCTTGTGGCCCTGCTTAATAGATCAGAAAAGAGAGGGCTGATAATATTTGTCAATGCACACAGGCAGTGAGCTGAAATACTGCAGAATCCTAGCAGAGGTACAGTTTCAAATACTAAGTGCTAGAATGGGGAACCTGTACCACTTCTCTAATTGCAACAAAAATCAACGTAACTATTTATCCTTTATTCACATAAATCTAATTTACATTAGTGAAATTCAACTGAATTCATTTTTATGGGATCCGAAAATGTATAGAAACCAATTCCAGCACTTCTGCTACCAACAATGATGGAAAACATGTTTTGGACTTAGAATAAATGATAAAGTGGTATAAAATATTTTTTAAAGTTCATTGAGGGCAACAGAGAGAATTTCTACTTCCAGAAAGGATGTAGTAAGTGTGGCAGGCCAGCACTTGGACTGACAACAATGAGAAAAACCTAGGTAAATTATGGATTTATAGGAATCAGAGAGTTTTAAAAACAAGAACTAAATGGATTAAAATTCCAGAGAAGTGAGAACTTTCCAGTAATGACTTGATGATGTCCACATTTTTTTTCCCTTGGCAGAAGTGCCACTTTGGAGTGCAGGCTAAGGATCAGAATGAGTCCAGGCAGAAAGATGCAGCTGGGGAAAAAAGTTAAACTAACAAAACTTTTAGCAGTTATTTGGGGCTCTGGTGACTCACTGAAGATGTGAGAGACCCCAAACACATGGCTAAGACAGTAACCGAGTTGTGAGACTGTATGGAGGCTAAAACAGTAGCCCTCAAACTTCTGAAATGCAAAGTGAAATCCCCCACAGTATCACGCTGCTAAAGAATCAAAGAACTGCTATGGGGAAGAGGAGCCCAGAAACATAAGAAATAAGATATAAAAACATAAGAGGGAGTAGGGAATTGGCATTGATCATCTCTAGGTGGTTTTTTGATGGGAATATTTACAGATTCTGAGCAAAGCTACAGGCTGCCCCTCATAGAAAGCAACAACAGAGATCTCTAGCCTTCACAGAAGACTATAGAGTGTCCCAAATACATCGCCAGTCTTCCTTTCAAGAAAGTTGATAAATTTTGAAGTTTCATGGAGCAGGAGGTTAAAGAGCTAAACTGAAAACCTGCTATTATCTTTTAGGGCTGGGAAGACAGAGATCCACCAGGCTCTCAATTGAAAGCCCTGGAGGCTGCAACCTAAGAACAGAAATGAATCGGAGGTACACTCAGCAAAACTGAAACCAGAATCTGACTCAGAATAATCACTAACTCGATTGAGGTGACCAACGGCCATTCTCTCTGCCCAACAGAAGAAAAAGGGAACACTTTTTGGTGGAAGACAATTATCATCTAGACCCTATAAGATTTTATTATACATAATGTCTAACATTTTTTACATTACTATACATGGAAGATCAAGTTCATTTGCCAGTAATCAAGAGAAACAAACAAACACACAACAGAAACACAATTGTAGATGATCAAGATATTGTAACCAGCAAACAAGAATTTACCCAATAATTTTTATGACTATGTTTAAGAAAATAAAGTGCAAAGTTGATAAGGAAATGGAAAATTTTCAGTAAAAGGAATCTATAAAAAACACTTCTTTTTTTTTTTTGAGACGGAGTTTCGCTCTTTTTACCCAGGCTGGAGTGCAATGGCGTGATCTCGGTTCACTGCAACCTCCGCCTTCTGGGTTCAAGCAATTCTCCTGCCTCAGCCTCCCAAGTAGCTGGGACTACAGGCATGTGCCACCATGCCCAGCTAATTTTTGTATTTTTTAGTAGAGATGGGGTTTCACCATGTTGACCAGGATGGTCTCGATCTCTTGACCTTGTGATCCACCTGCCTCGGCCTCCCAAAGTGCTGGGATTATAAGTGTGAGCCACCATGCCCGGCCAAAAAACATTTCTTTAGGCATTATAAATATGAAAAAATATATCTGCAGTTAAGAAATATATAAAGAAAACAGCAGTGGAAGGGGTCAATAGAGGTAGCAGAGTGTCCAATAGCCAAGAAAGTAGTGTGGCGAGCGTACAGATAGTGTTGTGCATAGGGGCAAAGGAAGTCATAATGGGAAAGCCATGTGGAGGCAGCAGTGTGCCTGGTGTCCAAGGAAGCGTGCATAAGGGGTACATGTGGTTGCAGTTGTTTGTCCCTCAGAAGAAGCACCAGGGAGGTGAAGGTGAGAGTAAGTTGGGATGCACAGTTAGCAATGTGTCTAACAGCCAAAAAGGTGGAGGCAGGGGCATGGAGGCAGGGGCATATCAAACAGCCCAGGGTTTGTGGGGAGAAGAGTTCAAAAGTGATGACTTGCCTGGAGATGAAAGCAGGAATGATGAGTTGGCCATGGCAGTACCTGGCATTTTCAGGAAATTAATTATGTAAAGGAGGATTGATCAAGAAAGTATCTGTAATGAAAGCTGAATTTCTCACTGTGGGAAAAGAAATGTACAAATATGAAAAGGGGAAGAGAAAACATAACTTGTTGCTATTGTTATGGTAAGAAGGAGGAAGGAAGGAAAGGAGGAAGGAAGGAAAGGAGGAAGGAAGGAAAGAAGGAAGGAAGGAAAGGAAGGAAGGAAGGAAAGAAAGAAGAGGTAGGGAGGGAGGCAGTAAGGAATAAGGAGGAAGGAGTGAAGGGAGTGAGGGAAGGAGGGGCAAAAGGAAGGAAAGAAGGAAAGAGCAAAAGGGAAGGAAGGAAAGAAAAAAAAAACTTATAATGCAAGTGAGTATGTCTGTGTACATATACATGAATACATACATATATTTCAAAATTCTGACCATGGAGAGAGCCTAGGTGCAATGACACCTCAGTAGCAATTAACATACCAAGTATGTAGGTTTCAATTTCCATAAAAAACAAGGGCTCCCTGTAAAAATGGATGATTCGAGGATAGAGGTAGGGAAATTTCAATATAAGCCTCGAATGTTGAGTAGTAATAGTCTGCGGTTTGAGTAGTGGTATTTATCACTGTCCATTTTCTGATTTGAAAGGCTTGGTGATTACTCTGTAGGAGAGTGTCTTTGGGAGAAATATTAATAGTAATATTTAGAGATTATAGGGCATAAGGTTTCAACTTGCTCAAAATATTCACAAAGAGGTAGCATATCCTTGAACACACTCAGTTATCTATCTTTAGAAAGAGACATGGAGCAAATATAAAACTATTAACTGGGGAATCTGGATGAAGAGAATGTGGGAGTTCATTCTACTGTTCTTGTAACTTTTCTGATAAAAATATTTCAAAGTAAATTATTTCAAAATTAAATTTAAAAGCTTAATATATGCGTTTAACAATACGTTGGACACTGATGAATATGTGACTTGCGAACTGGAAACATACCAGTGAAAAATATACAAAGTAAAGCATGGAAGAAAAAAAAGGAAAAAAGAAGAAACAAATGTAAGAGACATACAGGACAAGCATGAAAGGTCTACCATGTAAAACTGAAGTTTCAGAGGGCAAAAGGAAAGAAATAGAGCAGAAGCAATATTCAAGAGATAATGGCTGGGAATTTTCTAAAGTAGATAAACTACATTTAATCCACTGATTAAGAAGCTCAGCAAACCCTCAAGCAGGATAAGTATAAAGAAAACCGCAATTATGCAACTCAGAATAAAACTGCTGAACCAAAGACAGAGAAGATCAAAAAACCAGCCAGAGGAAGAAGGACACATTATCTACAAAAGAGCAACAGTGACTGGCAGCTGTCTCTAATAGGAACAGTAGAAGCCAGAAGATAATAGAATGCTATCTCCAGAGTTCTGAAAGAAACCAAAGGCCAACATGTGAGAAACAATCTTCAAAATGAACATTAAATGATGACATTTTCAAACAACAAAAAGAAGCAAAAAGTAAATAAAAAAGCAAAATGCACATAATTTATTGCTAGGAGGCCTACGATGAAATGCTGAAGGGAGTTCTACTTGCAAAAGTAAAAATGATCTCATTTGAAAAGATGGAAATTCAAGAAGGGAATGAAGAATATTGGATGGGTAAATATGTTGGTAACTATAAATGAATATTGACTACACAAAATTATGTTGGGTAACTGAAAGATGGGAAACACAATCACTTGAAGAAGAAATGTATGATCAAAATGCCTGTAGGAAAAACTTCTATATAGAAGAGTTACTTCATGCTCTGGGTTGGCAGATGCCGTGAGTAGGGGTGCATCAAGAGTAACGGAGAAGGTGATTAGCTGGGGAACTTCAGCAGGAGCAACCAGATGAATTGACCTCCTATATCCCCTTAACAACCCCAAGTGAGGCAGCAGCCTGCAGGTGGGAGCAGCGGCCATGCATGCATGGGTCAGAGTGCTACATACAACAAGTACAGGATGGTGCCAGTTCCTAGTGAAAGGACACAGATGAATAGAAAAGAGACTGAAATGATATACAATAAGCCAGTAACTATTGTTGCCACTAGAGATGGAATTAGAGGAAATAGTTTTATCTACATTATATGACTCTTTCACAATAAAAATGTATTCATATGCTACTTGTGTAATTAAATATATATTTGAAAATCAATAATATTGTATAGGCAATTATGTTTGACTCCATGCAATAAATACTGACATGAACATCAAAAGAAAGCATTTTTAAAAATCACCTGGAAATAAAAGTGCAGTCTTCTAGATAACTCCTGTATCAAAGAGGAAAAAAGAATCCTGATACCATAATATAATCTTGTGAATTGTAGCCAAATCTTACCTTGTAAGAAATTTTGTTTGATATAACCTAAAGTAACCTTAAAATAGCCTAAATGTATAACTCCAGAAATTAAAAAGAAGAAAATAAATCAAAAGAAAGTAAAAGAATCTAAAAGCAATGACTTAAAAAGGAAAAAGCCGAACATTACAATTTATTGATAAAAGCTGTGATCTGTTATTTGAAAAGTTATAAAAACAAAACAAACCAATCAATCCCTGGCATGTCTAGCCAAAGGAAACCTAAGAGAACACAAATACAATATTAGAAAACAGAAAAGGGGAATAATCAAAGGAAATTATAATCTTTAAATAAAATTTTTGTACTTTTCTGAAAATAAAATTTTTAAGTAGATATTTTTTAGGAAACTACAAACAACCAATTTGGCTAAATAAAATATGGGAAGCCTAAACAGATCAATATCCATAGAAAAGTTGAAAATTTTGTCAAAAAATCCTGCAAAATGGCTCTGAGCCATGTTGGTTTTCTCAGAAATTTTTACCAAATGCTGATGAATAGTTAAGTTTGGTATTATTTAATTGTTACAAAACTATAGAAAGCATAACTTTGATACAATAAACCTGATAAAGATGTCACAGAACCATGGGCCAATCTATCTAATAAGCACAACTAAAAATAGTTAATTGTGAAATATCAAATCCAACAGTACACTGAAACAGCAGTACACTTTACCTGATCAAATTTATTCAAGAGTACAAAAATCGTTCAAAGTTAGGAAATATGCTGATGTAATCTTGGTAGAGGCCAAAGGGCATTTTATAAATTTTAGTATTACTTTTGATTAAGATTCCTAGCATGCCAAGGGAAAAACAGACTTTTTTAACTTGGTAAGGAGTATTTTTCAGAAATCCAAAGCCAATATAATACTTAATAATGAAATACCAAAAATAATCACATTAAAGTGATAAATAAGAACGCTTTCTATTAATACTTCTATCATTCAACAAGATTCTGGAACTTCTGACAAATAAAGGAATATAAGAAAAGGAAAGGAAGTATATATTTACTGTAAAGTGTCTGATCATTTACCAAAAATTATATAACTGCCTTGGAGTAAAATCAAGAAAATGATTTGCTACAGCATCAGCAAGTATAAGAAAGTTAATACAGGATTAATATACCAAAAATCAATAAAAGTAAGAAAACGAAGTGGGAAACAAGACCCATGAATAACACTAATAAACATACCTAGAAATAAATCCAGTAACAAGACTTTCAGTTAAACAAAAGGCAAACTAAAACAAATGAAGAAACACAACTATATTGGGTGAAGAGTATAAGATAATAAGTTTTAATAAAATTATTGCAATTACAATTAAAAACTAAATTTAGGATTTTCAGAACCTTGAACATTTAGTTTAAAATTTCATTTGGAAAATAATAAATAAGTTAGAATGCTATGAGCAATGTAAAAATTATTAATGACATCTTGATCTGTAATTTATTAAAACATATTATAAAATACTGCAATTAAAACACCCTGATACTAATAGAGATACAAATCAATAGGTCAATGAGTTACTCTTAATAAAAAATAGACCTTGATGTATATGGGATTTGCTATATCATAAAAGTGACATTTCATGTTAGTGGAGAAAAGGCATATTGTTCAATAAATCAGCTGCAAATTTTGTCTACCCAATTGGGAAGAAGTGAATTTATATTCCTACTTCAAAATCATATCCTAAAAGGTCTCTAGATTGGTTAATGCCTTTAAAATAACAAAAATAATAAATATACCAGTGAAAAATAATTTTTATGTAAGGAATACCTTGCTAAACACATCAGGTTAATAGAAACCCTAAAGAAAAAGATGAATGAAATGACTACGTAAACAAGATAAAAGACAAGTGACAAAATGAGAGAAATTGCAATGACAGCCAATGTGTGAAAATTATCTTTCACAAATTTGTAAGATAAAGGAAAATACCACTACAGAAAATAAACAACAAATATGAACACAGAATTCACAAAAAAGTAACATAGATGATCATTAAACATAGTTCTTAAAAGATATACAAACTCAATTATAATTAAGTAAAAATAAATTTTAGTTAAACTAACAAAGACCAAAATGTATTAAAAATTTACATAGTCAGGCATAACAATAGGAAGAAAATATGGACTTTCATACATTCTTGATGGAAGCACAAATTGATATATTTTCTTTCTCTTCTAGAAATTTATTCTGCAAAAGGATTGCTCCAAGTAATCACAGATATATGTATAATGATGTTACTTTTATTAAAAATGTGAAACGAATCCAAATCCCTATGATTGGGGACCTGGTTAAATAGATTATAATAACTCTGTATAATAGAGTAGAATACTATGTGGCTGTTAAAAAGAATGAAATGACTCTGTGTATTGATATAGAAAGATACCCAATGTATATTGTTTAGTAAAAGGCAAATGCAAGTTACACATCACACAGTATGATATACTTTTGGTAGTATATTTATGTACATATTTGCATAAACACAGTCCAAAAGCTGGAAGGATATAGACCAGTTGCTATCAGTGGTTTTCTCTCAGGCATGGTGTAAGAATGGGGTGGAGAGTTTCACTATTCCTTTTGAATAAATTTGTTCCATCAGGCATATGTTATTTGTATATAGAAAAAAATAAAAATGAAAATTAAGAAGTATATGGTACAAATGGGAGCTCAAAGCTAAACTTATGCCTAACTCTGACTTTAAATACCTGAAGAAAACAAATTTTGAAAGAAAAATTGCTCAGGTTAGTCCTCTATCTCTGAAATATGATACATTTCACAGAGATTTTTACGTTGTTTTCTCCATGGGTTTCTCTGTGACGATCTGCACTGAACTACTTGAGGAAGAGTCCAAAGGGCCTTGCTGTTGATCAGATGCCAGAGTGTGGCGCCAGAGAGTCACCAAGCCCCAAATTAAACTTAGGAGCTATGGCAAGGTAGAGCCCCCCAACCAACAAATCCAGGATCCCAGGCCTGTCATAACCGTAATCTGACCTGTCAAGCCATATTTTACATCACTTCTAAATACAGTTCCATTATGTCTTGAACCATCCCTAGAGGACACATAAGATGACAGCAGCTGCTGTCAGGGAAACCACACCTGGTAGCTGTAGTTTGGGGATAGGTGGATACAGAAGAGATGCTCTAAAGACATGAAAACACCTCGTTTAATGCGGCAGGACATTGACTTGTAGGGAATGGAAAGAACATTAGCAATAAACTTTGGTAGCTGTTTTGGAACACAGACCACTTGGAATAGAAACAGAAATTCCCTCAGGGAAAATCACAGCAAGTAGACTGCAGCCACAAAATAAAGAACAGCCCAGAATATACAAATGAACATGTTTCTTCCTACACGTAACTGTATATCTTTATAGCATCACCTTCAAGGCTAACAAATTTCATTTCCTTTACGGCTTTATAACTTTTTGGAGAGCTGATTTTAAAAACAACTTTGCTGTTTACACTTAAAATTTTAGCACATTCATGTACTCAGAAAATGGGACTAGATGGGGGAAAATCCATATGGCAGTAAAATTATTTTATAAATTATTAACTTGCTGGCACTTTTATCTAAGCATAGGAATCATGAGTTTTTCTCAGCATTTCCTTTTAAAGAGGTAATAAAGTTAAGCTGTAAAAGGATTCACATCAGTCTTGCTGGAACAATAGATGATAAAGTCCAAGCAAATGGCCATGGACACAAACTTGTCTTTGTCTTTATAGGAAGGGAAATTTCAAGAGTAACTCTGGAAACAAAGTAATTTTTGTAGAGCGAAGGCAAGACTGTGCAGTAAAATGTGCTTTTGGTTAGGAGGTAGTCATATGGATTGGTTCTGTATCCTCGCCCGAATCTCATCTTGTAGCTCCCATAATTCCCATGTGTTGTAAGAGGGACCCGATGAGAGATGACTGAATCATGGTGGCTGGTCTTTCCCATGCTGTTCTTGTGATAGTGAATGGGTCTTATGAGATCTGATGGTTTTAAAAACGGGGTTTCCCTGCACAAGTTCTCCTTGCCTGCTGCTATCCACATAAAATGTGACTTGTGCCTTCTTGCTTTCCACCATGATTGTGAGACCTCCCCAGCCACGTGGAACTGTTAAGTTCAATAAACTTCTTCTTCTTCTTTTTTTTTTTTTTTTTTTTTGGTAGATTTCCAAGTCTTGGGTATGTCTTTATCAGCAGCATGAAAATGGACTAATGCAGTTAGACTACTGGATCTAGGCCCAGTTTATTTATTTATTAATATGTGGAATTGCATAGCTCATTTCGGGTAGCTTATCAAAACCCTGAACCTCCATTTCTTTATCAAAAGATAGAATTGAAGTAGATGGTGTCAAAGGTATGACAACTCTAAGCTTTTTAAAGCTGTCAAATATAATTGTAGATTTTTAACAAAATGCAACAGGTAGAGAGAAAGATGAAAGAAGGAAGTGAGGGGATAAAATAAATTTAAAATGATGTCAAGTATTAATTTAAAAAGTAACCTTTATTGACTTGAAAGCAAATTTATTCTGTTTTTAAATACTTTTTAAAATATGTTTTATTCACATTATAAAACATTTTTTCAATTAATATTATAACTGAAGTCATAGCACATGTTTTTTGTTACTGAACAACTCAAAGAAATTATGCTATGATCTGAGTGTTTGTGCATCAAAAAGTAATATGTTGAAAACTTCTCTAATATGACAGTATTAGGAGGTGAGACCTTTGGGAAATAATTAGATCATGAAGATGGAACCCTCATGAATAGCATGTGCCTATTACAAGAGGCCCAAGATACATCCCTTACCCCTTCCTCCAACTGAGGGTGGAAAAGATGCCTTCTAGGAACCAGAGTGGGCCCTCTCCTGGTAGCAAATCTGCTGGCACCTTGATCTTGAACTTCCTGGCCTTTTGAACTATGAGAAATAAATTCCTATTGCATATAAGTCACTCAGTTTATGGCATTTTTGTTATAGCAGCCTGACCAGATTAAGACAGAGTAGTATGTAAGCAAAATGGGCCCATTTTTATGTATGACATAGACAAAAAACCCCGTAAATGTTATATTACTGGGAAGATACTAAGCACTCAGATAAAGTGAAATGGAAATGCTGTTTTCTCCTCGAATAGGGAAAAGTGTTTACATGAGAAAAGGAAAAAGAAGAAAAAGATAATAAGGTGCCTGATTTTTAAAAAAATAAACTTTTACTTTTGAAAAGTTTCATATTTACAGAAAAGTTCATGATGATAGTACAGAAGGTGGCTATGTAACTTGTACCCCGTTTGTCTTATTGCTAACATATCACTTCTCTATGATTCATTTATAACGATTCATTTATAATGATTCATTTATAATGGATATTGACAATTTTAATTAACTAACGTTCAAACTTGATGCAGATATTTTTACTTTTTACCTAATGACCTCTTTCTGCCCCAGGATCCAATTCAGGGTGTGACATTACTTTTAGTCATCATGTCTTCTGATTTCAGACTCCATAATTCCCAGTTCCCCACAGCTGGGACTCCAACATCCCATATACAAGAGCAAGTCCACCCCTGTGTCAGTCCATATTTAAACTGTGCTAATCTCCTAGGCAGAAGCCTCAGTATCAAGTCCCATTCTTAATATCTAGTCCCATTAAGTTGACCCCATACTAAAAGCTGCTGAGTTAGCCAGTCGGTCCCAAAGTACAGGCCTTCCATATGCTCTGTTCCAGCAGCTACTTTTCTCAGGCTAAGATCCCTTTGCTTTTAATTTAATCTAGGATCAATGTCTTCTGCTGAATTTTAGCTCCTATGCTCACACCCTAGTCCTATGTCCTTCAGTGTCAGGCTCTTAAAAGAAGATGGTCTTGTCCCCAAGCTCAACCTTGCTTTGTGCCACTGATTCTAAAGTTGGCCTATGCGTTAATCTAACTTAAGATCTTTGTTAAATAACCTATCTGGTTTTTCCCTCAGAAACCTAGAAGCAGGTTTTTCTTCCAGGCAAATTTCCTGGTGGATATTAGAATCCTGTCTCTGAAATCCAGTCTACCAGCTAAGGCCTTGTTTTGCCATGGACACCTGCACCTCCTGTCCCTAGGACCCACATGTTCATGGAGACCCTGGTATCATGTCATGGATCTCCACTCTCACCCCAGTCCTCTGAAACGCATGCCAAGGAGTTCCTACATGAAATGAATGTGGTCAGGGGCCATCATAATTATACTCAACAACCGTGATTATACTCAACAAATTTCCTCTGGGTAAATGCCCATGGGCAAAAGCCCAGGGCATAAGCCTTGGAACCTGAGTCAGCTTCCTAGGAGGCAGAGTGGCCCCCTCTCCTGTCAGGGCTGGCTCTGCCTTGCCCATCCTCACTGGGAGCATCAGTCTCACTCTCTAAATGAAACAGTCTTTTAACTGAACAACTCAGCAAAAGGGGGAAACTTGTTTTTGTCTAAACGAAAGAAAATTGAGGAGGATTTAGGGACTGTTTATATCGGAATATTAGTTAAATTCTGTGGATAAGCTTTGTTTGCAGCTATAGAAGTCATGATTGTTAAATTTGGTCAAGATAAAGCACTCACTTTAGCTCTTTTTATTTGATCTGATACTAATAAAATACAAATTTGAAAACCATGTAAAAATCTGGAAATACTAAAATATTGATTATATAAATTTTAAATTTTACTCATATATGGATCCTTTGTCAAGAAAAAAATTTTTTAATCTAAAAATCTGAGTTTTTTGTTTACCCAATTGTCAAAATCAGATTTATCAGCTAGCATAAATCATAATTCCTATAACAACTTCATAAAATAGGCTAGGTTTATAAACACAATCTGTAAGGTACTTTTTCTTATATTCCGTTCATTTTAATTTTAATTGATGTTTATTATTATTTAATAATGTTATTCTTTATTTGTTATTACTGACACCTTTGAGTTTAAGTACTCTGTAGTCTAGACAGGATACACTTATTGATATTATAAATAATAGATAAAGAATTAGTGTGCAATTTGCTATTAATGTGACTGATGAATTCTCCACTGCATTACCTCTCTGTTCTTATTTTATCTCTGATGCCAATGGTCTTGATCATTGTACAATGCCTATAATGCCTGCATAGAAATGAATGTGGTTCTTCACATTTCTTAAATTTGTTCCTTTTGTCTTGTCATTTCATAAAAATAGTGTAACAAATGGAATGGTACAAAATGGAGCTTCAAATCAGAATGTGTTTGCTGTTTTATTACCTTGATATATAAAATTTATTTTTCAGAGGCAGAATCTTGGGGTTATTTAATGGAAGATGTGAAGTTAGAGAAACGAGAATTGAAGTAGCTTTTCATGGCTGGGTTTACTGAGGTGAGGCTGAATGACAGAGTGGACCTTGTCCCTCCTCCTGTGCAATTCACAGAGCTTATAAGAAGTGACCCGAAGGCCAAGGCTGAGATATCTGGTAGACCTCTGAAAGGGTGAAAAGACATTCTGCCCAGTAAGCAACAATCCATGCATCACCCTTAGTCATATTAATATTAAGAGAAATCCAGCATATGCTTGAGAACAGCATTGCTTTATTTCTGTTGAGAACAAGACACAAAGAATAGGCCTTAATTGCAGATATTTTATGTGTCTGTATAAGAATTTTTATTTTCAATGAGAATGGGATTAAAATTAGAAATATATTGCTGATTACAGGTTACAAAGTATTAAGCATACTCAATGTCTAGATCTTGGTTTATAATACTATTCTCCAATAAAAAACATCAGGCTCCTTGGAGAAATGGCTGATTCTAGGAATGGGGCAGGAAATATACAAGACAAATCTGGAGCATCATGTAGTGTCATAAAATAAGGAAGTGCTCAAAACAAAACAAAAATGGGAGTATGTCAAAGGAACACAGGCACCAACAGAAAGAGATCCCAGTGACCACAGCTGAAGCAATTGGAGCAAGAAAGCAAATAGGGCAGTATTACATTACCTCTCTAAGTATAACACAAATATCCATGAGTTATTAAATAAATGATCGAATAAATAACTAAAATGTACAAAAGAATTCCAAATAACTTATATAGATATTCCCTCAAAGATGTGGAGAACAACTCCCCACCCCACAACCCCCATAAGTATGGGCTGCATATGATTGACTTCCTTCTAAAAAACACAACACAATGGAAGGGGATAGAGCAACTCACAATGGAAGAGAACTCTGCTTCAACCACATAATCGCATTTGGCATCTGTGACAGGTCATGTTGATAGCATGAACCTTTGATGTGATATGAGGAAAATGGCATTCTACCTCTGTGTTTTTTCCTCCCCAAAATTTGTAACCACCATCTCATTACAAGGAAAACATCATACAAGTCCAAATTGAGAAATATTCTACAAAATGCCTGACCAAATATTCATCAAAACTGTTAAGGTCATCAAAAGCAAGGAAAGTCAGAAACACACAGCCTAAAGACAGTCCATGGAGATGGTGGTATTCTTGGGGGTGTTCTGGAACAGAAAAAGGACAACAGGTAAAATCTAAGAACATATGAATAAATATGAACTTTAGTTAATAACGATGTATCAATATTGATTCATTGGTTGTGATGAATGTACCATAGTAATGGACGATGTTAAAAATTAGAGGGGCTTTATGGAAACTCTCTGTACTATCTTTGCAACTTCCCTATGAATCTAAGACTATTCCAGAAGACAAAGTTCATTTAAAAATTTTTTTAAAATTTGGAATACTAGAACATGATATCAAAATAGGTAGAAATCCTCAGTCACAGGACTCTAATAATCCAAGATGTAAACTAAAAGTTATACATAAAGCTGTCCAAAACAGGATTAATTAAAATAACCAAAAAAGGAAAACTAAGGAATAATTAGAATAAAATTATTGTATAATTATAGCCACTTTATGATGTCAACTTTTTTTTTATTCTGAGTTATGCTTTAATTAAAACAGTTGTAGCTGGTAACATCCAAAGCAGAGAAATTTATTCCTCCTGGTTTTGGGTGCTCGACTCACATGGCTATTTCTCTATATCCAAAAGAATATACTTTTTTAAATTATACTTTAAGTTCTGAGGTACACGTACAGATCGTGCAGGAGTGTTACATAGGTATACACGTGTCATGGTGGTTTGCTGCATCCACCCCCCCATCACCTATGTTAGGTATTTCTCCTAATGTTATCCCTCCCCAATCCCCTCTCCCCCTGCTATCCCTCCCCTAGCTCCCCAACCCCCCAACAGGCCCCAGTGTGTGATGTTCCCCTCCCTGTGTCCATGTGTTCTCATTGTTCAATACCCGCTTATGAGTGAGAACATACAGTGTTCGGTTTTCTGTTCTGGTGTCAGTTTGCTGAGAATGATGGTTTCCAGCTTCATCCATGTCCCTGCAAAGGACATGAACCCATCCTTTTTTATGACTGCATAGTATTCCATGGTGTGTATGTGCCACATTTTCTTTATACAGAAAGTTGGGCATTTGGGTTGGTTCCAAGTCTTTGCTGTTGTAAACAGTGCCACAGTGAACACACGTGTGCATGTGTCTTTATAATAGAATGATTTATAATCCTTTGGGTATATAGCCAGTAATGGGATTGCTGGGTCAAATGATATTTCTATTTCTAGATCCTTGAGGAATCACCAAACTGTCTTCCACAATGGTTGAGCTAATTTACACTTCCACCAACAGTGTAAAAGCGTTCCTATTTCTCCACATCCTCTCCAGCATCTGTCGTCTCCAGATTTTTTAATGATCGCCATTCTAACTGGCATGACATGATATCTCAATGTGGTTTTGATTTTTATTTCTCTAATGACCAGTGATGATGAGCACTTTTTCATATGTTTGTTGGCTGCATAAGTGTCTTCTTTTGAAAAATGTCTGTTCATATCCTTCACTCACTTTTTGATGGGGTTGTTTTTTTTTTCTTGTAAATTTGTTTTGGTTCTTTGTAGATTCTGGATACTAGCCCTTTGTCAGATGGGTAGATTGCAAAAATTTTTTCCCTTTCTGTTGATTGTCGGTTCACTCTAATGATAGTTTCTTTTGCTGTGCAGAAGCTCTTGAGTTTAATTAGATCCCATTTGTCTTTTTTGGCTTTTGTTGCCATTGCTTTTTGTGTTTTAGTCATGAAGTCCTCGCCTATAACTATGTCCTGAACAGTATTGCCTAGGTTATCTTCTAGGGTTTTTGTGGTGTTAGGTCTTCTGTTTAAAACTTTAATCCATCTTGAGTTAATTTTTGTATAAGGTGTAAGGAAAGGGTCTAGTTTCAGCTTTTTGCACATGGCTAGCCAGTTTTCCCAACTTTTAAAAAGCATGGTGTGATATGTATGGTTTGGCTGTGTCCTTACCCAAATCTCATCTTGAATTGTAGTTTCCATAATCCCCATGTGTTATGGGAGGGACCGGGTAGGAGATAATTAAATCATGGGGGTGGTTACTCCCATGCTGCTGTTCTCCTGATAGTGAGTGAGTTCTCATGACATATGATGGTTTTATAAGGGACTTGTCCCCCTTTGCTCCACACTTCTTCTTCCTGTCATCATGTGAAGAAGAACTTTTTTGCTTCCCTTTCCGTCATGATTATGAGTTTCCTGAGGCCTTCCCAGCCATGTGGAACTGTGAGTCAATTAAACCTCTTCCTTTATAAATTATCCAGTCTTGGGCAGTTCTTTATAGCAGTATGAGAAGGGACTAATACAGGTGGCATACAGGCAAATGCAAGGGAAACACTGCTGAATGAAAAAGATGAAAAGATTGATAACCTCTGGCCTTCCTGTGGTCTGAGACAAACAGACCTCTTATTTTTACTGCTGTGGTCAGGTTCTCTGTTCTCTGAAGCCAGATGCACTCCTCATAGTCACAATAAAAAAATAAAGAAACAGACAATGCTTGAAGAATGCAACTTGAGGTAAATCTTTCTGGAGAAAATACAGAAATATGTGACAAAAATGTTTAAACTTTATACCTATTTCACCTATTGTGAATGTACCTAAAGATCTGAATATTAATTTAATCATTGTTAGGTTTTGGATTTTGAGTCTTGCGCTGCCATTCAGGCTGGAGTGCAGAGATATGATCATGGCTCACTGTAGCCTTCACCTTCTAGGCTCAAAAGATCCTCCCACCTCAGCCTAGTGGGTAGCTGGGACTGCAGGTATGTGCTACCATGCCTGACTGATTTTTTAATTTTTTTTGTAGAGATATGATTTATTTACATAAATTATGGGGTACATTTACATAAATTATGGTACAACCATCCAGTAGAATACTGTCATTAAAACTCAAGTTGTATAACTTCACAGGTAAAGCTTCATAAGTATAAAAAAAACCTTTATCAAAGAAGTAGGAGTCATCTCATTTTAATATAATGATAATTACAGATTTATGATTACTTACATATGATTATATAAGATATAATTATAAATTATCAATATACTTATATAATCAAATATTAAATATATAAAATAACATAAATATGTAACTATTTTTATATTACATAGGCAGAAAAGTTGAAGGATTTTACTAACCAAAGTATAATAGTGATTATCTTTAATAATGCTTTTTACTTTTTTGCAATACATTTTACAGCTTTTATGATACATTTTTTCTACAATTTCAAATTTTACATTGTTTTTTATTGCTTTTTGAGCAAAAAAGGATAAATGTTATTTTTAAAGAATTTAAAACCATGGTCAGAACTCAGCTCTGATATGAATGTAAAGTCAGTGGCTATAAAGTTATTATTTAAATTGTTACATATAGACTTCCTCCTAATTAAATGCATTCCACCATGGGAAGAATTAGTTCTGCCTGTGCTTTAGAATCTAGAATGCTGCAATTTTGTGTAAATATGAAACTGGGTCTTGCTCATCTTAATACAACTTTTTTAGGTGCTCTATGGCATCTGAGAGCTGGTAGTGTTTTAAACAGAGTCCTTACAATCTGAAAATTTGAGTTCTAAATTTGGATTATTAACATTTTCAATTGTGTTTTCACTAAGTCCCTTCACTCTTCAGAAATTATAGTTTCCTACATGTAAAATGATATTTCCTATGATTACGTCATGAGGCATCTGGGCAGATGATGACTTCAGTAATGTTGTGCCCCTGACAGAGAGCGTGGCTCAAAGTGGGACATGTTTTCCTTTCCTTTGAACACATATTACCTAGCTCATCTCCATGGCCTCCTACAAAGCAGATAAGCAACAGATCTGACCATTACAAACAATCGTCAGATGAAGCAGTGATATAAACATGCAGAGTAGGATGAGGGTGCGTTGATTTGCAGACCACGTGGGAGGAGCAGCTTTCAGAGCCAAAATGAATCCATGAGGAATTATCAGGTAAAAGTGGACTTGCTCAACATCCCGGAAGGGAAACTCCTCCTGTGCTCGAGTTCAAGAACAACTTCCTAGGGCAGAATGAGAGACTTCAGCTCACATGACTCCCTTATGGAGGGGAAAATTACATGCCACCTGGAGAAAAACCAACATTCCCCTTGTTCCTCTTATAGAGGTCTTACACATTTCCACTCAAATAGGCATTCATATCAGCACAATGCAGGTGCCCAGGGAGTCCTTTTTTTTCAGAGACAGGGTCTCTCTCTCTCTCTGTTGCCCAGGTTGGAGTGCCGTGGAGCAATCATAGCTCACGGTAGCCTTGAACTCCTGGCCTCAAGGAATTCTCCTGCCTTGGCTCCCCAAAACTCTGGAATTATAGGCATAAACCACCATGCCCAGTCTCTGGGGGATTCTTTATCTTTGGCAAGTCTAAGTTAGCTCCAACCTGATTGGGATGAGGATAGAGTAGATTCCTTCTATCTCTTTTTTTAAAAATTAAAGTGGTTTAAGAAAAAATATGGAAATGCAGAAATTGATTCAATGTACTTCTAAAAATATGTCAAGAATCTACTTGCTCTCACATTATCTCTCTCTCTCCACCCACCTTCCTCCTTCCCTCTCTCTGTATATGCCAAGCTGGGTGAGAAAATACGACAGTGTAGACTTTCTGAGGGTTTTTAAAATTACTATAATAACAGGAAAAATAGTAACTTTAAGGTGAAGAAGCCTAGAAGACACCACCCTAACCGAGGAATCAAAGTTAACATCACCAGTAAGAAACAAAGTAATGGCCTGTGTCTCACTACATGCTGCACTCAACAGGACATGGCATAATTCTTGTGATATTTTTACTCAGAACAGTTAATGTATATTTAATTGTGGAATCTACCAGATAACCCTAAATTTGGTCAGGCATGGTGGTTCATGCCTGTAATCCCAGCACTTTGGGAGGCCAAGGCAGGCCTATCACTTGAGATCAGAAGTTTGAGTCCAGCCTGGTTGACATGGTGAAACCCCGTCTCTACTAAAAATACAAAAATTAGACTGACGAGGTGGTGCATGCCTGTAATCCCAGCTACTCAGGAGGCTGAGGCAGGGGAACTGCCTGAACCTGGGAGGAGGTTTCAGTGAGCCGAGATTGCATCACTGCACTCCAGCCTGGGTGACAGAGCGAAACTGTCTCAAATTAAAAAAAAAAAAAAAGATAACCCTAAATTTAGAAATATTTCTAAATATAACTGACCAGTGCTCTTCAAAAGTGACAAGAACATTAAAGACAAAGAAGCACTGAGAATGAGTTCTAGAATAAAGGAGAGTAGGTATACATGGCAGCTAAAGGCGATATGTGAACATGAATTGGATCCTGGACAATGAAAATGACATTAGAGAGACAATTGGTAAAACTTTGAAGAATGTCTGATAGTTGTACTGAATCAGTGTTTAATCTCTTGATTTTGATAATTTACTTACATAAGATGTTAACTTTTGGGAAATTTTGGTGAAAATATACAAAGATTTTTTTGTAGCTGTTTTATAAATCTGAAATGATTTAAAAATGAAGAGTTAAAAAATTAAAAATAAACATATGAAAATGGGTAGAGAAATAATTTCACATTTCACAGAGAACTCAGAGTACTTTTAATAGCAACAGTCCTGTCAAGCAGTAGTCCTATTTTATAAAATTAAGAAACTTAGACTAAGAAAGCTGAATCACATGCTTAAAGATCACAGAATTAGTGGATGTTCACTTCAGGTCTGTTATGGCTTGATAACAGGTATGATATTTTGATAAATTGACCACTTTAATCTTATGAAATGCCCTCTTTATCCCTGGTGATATTTCTTGTTTTGAATTCTTATATAATCTTAAAAGACACAGTTCAGCTTTATTATGATCAGTGTTTGCATGTTACATTTTTTTATCATCCTTTTACCTTTATCCTTTTTTGATATTTAAAGTGAATTTCTTGTAAATGGTATATAAGTAGTAGATCATATTTTTTATTCGGTCTTACAATCTCTGCCTTTTAATTGGACTGTTTATACCATTTGGGCTTAATGTAATTATTAATAGAGTTATGTTGAAATTTGTCATCTTACTATTTATGTTCTCTTTGACCCACTTGTTTTGAGTTCTTTTTCTGTTTTCCTGCCTTCTGTTATATAAATCAAGTATTTTATATTAGTCTATTTCATTGGCACTATGACTTACTGTCTCCCCTTTTCTAAAACTGTTTGCTTTAAGATTTACAATATGCATCATTAACTTTTCACAGTCTACCTTCAATTAATATTATGCCTCTACCCATGTAAAGCAAGAACTGTACAACAAGATACATCTTTTTCATCTCTTCTTTCTGAAATTTGAAATGCTCCAAAATTTAAAATATTTTGAGCACCAAATTGATGCTGCAAGTGGAAAATTCCATTCCTGACATATTTGCCTTCTACAACTCAATGTATACAAACTTCGTTTCATGCACAAAAATATTAAATATATTGCATAAAATTACCTTCAGGCTATCTGTATAAGGTGTATATAAAACATGGATTAATTTCGTGTTCAGACGTGGGTCCCATTCCCAAGATACCTCATTATGTATATTCAAATATTCCAATATTCAAAAAAAATCCAAAATCCAAAACACTTCTGGTCCCCAGCATTTTGGCCAAGGGATACTCAACCTGTATTTTTGAATAGACTTTACTTCTACATGTATTACAAAACATATAATATGTTGATGATATTTTTTCACTGACAATTATCTTTTAAGGAATCAAAAAATGAGAAAAAAATTGTTTATTCACATTTACTATTTCTATACTTTTCAATTTTAATACTGTACAAAGATTTAAGTTTATTACATAATTTTCCTGAAGAACATTTAACATTTCTGTAGTACAAATTTGCTAGTGACAAACTGTTTTTCAGCTTTTGCTTGTCTAAAAGGCTTTATATTTATTCTTTATTATTAAAGGATCTATTAAAGGATATTTCTGCTGGATATGGCTAGGTCATGAGTGGTTTTGTTGTTGTTGTTGTTGTTGTTGTTGTTGTTGTTTTTTGAGACGGAGTCTTGCTCTGTTGCCAGGCTGGAGTGCAGTGGAGGTGATCTCAGCTCATTACAACCTCTGCCTCACAGGTTCAAGCGATTCCCCTGCCCCAGCCTCCTGAGTAGCTGGGACTACAGGTGCGTACCACCATACAAGCTAAATTTTTGTATTGTAATAGAGACAGGAATTCACCGTGTTGATCAGGATGCTCTCACTCTCCTGACCTAATGATCCACCTGCCTCAGCCTCCCAAAGTGTTGGGATTACAGGTGTGAGCCACCATGCCCCGCTGCAAGTGTTTTTTGTTTAGTACTTTATAGATGTCTTTTGACTCACAGGATTTCTGGTACTAGGTCTGTAGTTATACTTTTACAGTTCATCTGTAGGTAATGTCTTTTTCTCTCATTAAAATTTTTTTTCTTATTGTCACCGATTATTAGCGTTTTAATTATGATGGGCTTTGGCATGTTTGTATTTTCATGTGTATATGTTTATCTGTCTTGGGATTTGTTGAGTTTCTTGAATCTGTGCATTTACTGTTTTCATCAAATTTACAAAAGTTTTTCCACTATCCATGTATTTCCCCATAACTAAAATTACATATGATATGCTTTGGCTGTGTCCCCACCCAAATCTCATCTTGAGTTGTAGTTTTCACAATTCCCATGTGTTGCAGGAGGAAGCTGGTGGAAGATAATTGGGTCATGGGGACAGTTTCTCCCATACTGTTCTCGTGGCTGTTAAGCCTCACGAGATCCGATGATTTTATAAGGGAAAATCCCTTTCATCTGGTCCTCATTCTGTCTTGCCTGATGCTGTGTAAGAAGTGCCTTTCACCTTCCGCCATGATTGTGAGGCCTCCCCAGCCACGTGGAACTGTAAGTCCGTTAAACCTCTTTTTCTTTATAAATCACTCAGTCTCAGGTATGTTTTTATCAGCAGCATGAAAACAGACTAACACAACACATATGTTAGATTAGCTTGCCACAGGTCATTAATGCACCATTCTTTTTATTTTTCACTGTTTTATTAGGGATCACAAACATGCAGAGTTCATTGCTAGACATCTAAAGACAGTTGTTCATATATTTTGTCCAATGCTCCAGTTGTTTACAGTGGGAAGGTAAATCTGGGTCCTATTATTCCATCAAGGCTGGATGCAAATGTCTATTTTTCTTTTGATTTGCTAAGTTATGTCTCAGAAAGCCACTGGTCCCTATACCTATTTTTCCCAAGATTGACCTGTGTTTCATAGCCTGCAGAGGGCTTTCTCCTTCAACTTTATAATTCAGTTCCTTAGAGCAGGAATCTAAAAAAGAACTGAGACCACATCAAGCTAGTGAAATGAATAATAAATAAAATATTGAGGTATGCTTACAGTCAAAGAGGTATTAAATAAACATAAAGGTGTGCTATATCTTGATTGCCCAATAACCAAACTCTTTACTGAAGAGAGTACTTTTCTATAGTCGTGTAATATTTTATGAGTACTCACTAGGCACTTGGAGAGAAGAATTAATTAAACAAGAAATGGTTCTGGACCACTTTTGGCTGTGTAAAAGTTGGAACATCGATAAAGTCACTAAAGATAACAACAGCCAGATTAAACAACATATTATTATGTGCCAGAAAAAGGGTAATAATATATATTGCATATAGATAGTTATGACCTTAAGTGTGTTTATTTCAATTGGTATTTGAAAATATATTATAAATCCTCCATGTCCTCAAGGTGATTGGTATATAGACCCTTTAGTGTCTGACAACATCCTATTTTTCCTTGACTCTTCTTTTGACCTCCCTGCCCTATCATTCATCTCCTGCCACTTAGAAGGCCCATCTTCTTCCTCTTCACCTGATCCGCACCTACACAATTTTTATGACCCAACTCTTCTGGGAGACTTTTCTTGGTTCGTTCAAATATCGTTTCTTTCTTTCTCCTTAGTGCTTCTTCAGCAGCTAGCACTTTATCATATTGCATTCTGATGATTCTAAACCTGTATCACCGTTGGGTTATGATGGTGGGAAAATTTTTTATTCATATATTTATCTTCAGATTATAATATTGTAGTTGATGCATTTTAGTCAGATGATAAAAGTTTGTCAGGAAAATCAATGAATGAGGGAATTCATATAAAAAAACTTATTAAAAAGACCTGCAATTTCATTTTTGGAATAAAACTAGAAGGAATTCTAGACCTGTACATTTTTACTAGAAATAACAGAATAAAGCGTTGTCCTGGCAAACCTGCATATTTTCAGAAAGAGGGTTGTGAAACCAAAAAAAATAAATAAATAATAAAGAAAAAAAGTGTGTGAAGAAAGGACTAGGGTAGGAAGCATTTAATTCTGTCTTTTGATGTCATGGTAATTTACTTAGTTGACTTTTTTGAAGGTATCTGCTTTTCAAGAATCAATTGTGTGAAGGGATTCTTTGTGGACAACATGTAATTTTAAAAAGTTCTCCCTTGTCGTAGCAGAAACAAAAGATCAAGCAGAGGAGTGCATGTGTGGGCAAATTATGAAAGAAGTTATAGAAAAGCAATTATTTTGAAATTAAAAATTTCAGGACACCAATTATACATGTCATGATTCAATAGAAGACATTCATACATTTTAATATATTAGCTTTATTTAATTATTACACATCGTACTCATAAATCATGATATCACTTTGTTCTCCATAAATATATACAGCTATAATCCATCAACTTACAGTCAAATAAATATATAAATAAAAAATAAAAACACTGGCTTTTAAAATATAATGATTTTTAAAATTTTAGTCATATTCCTAGGCATATTTTTCTGTAAGCTGCCCACAGCTCAAAGGATAAAATTTTTATGCAGAAGACTAATAAAGGATATTATCCTCAGGAAACAAAGAAAGACTCAAAATTCAATAAAAATCTTTATCCATCCATCCACTCTAATGTCTATATGAAGACCCACCAGGCCAAGCAAAAGGGCACGATACAAGACAAATAGAAAATTAACAAGCATAAAACAAACATGTAATAAATACATTGACAAAATGTAATTTTTCAAGAGGAAAGAGGAGGATGTGAACAGATTTCCCCTTGGTCAAATGGAAGAAGTTAGGCGTGTACCAATGCTCTACTTACACAGGAATGAGATCTGCATTCTATATATTTTACACCAAGCCATTCACATATTTCTTAAAATATAAAAGGGAAATCCACAGTAGTGAAATTACTATGTATTAGTAGTTAATCTGACAAACACTACGAGCCCGAAAGTATGTAAAACTTTATTAAAAATTTTAAAATATCTTAATACAGCTTTGGATCATATTTAGATTTTTACTGTGTTCTAACTCTAGGGGCTATTTCATATTAAGTCTAAAGAGAAATATAGGTTGCTATAAAATATTGTAAATTTACAAATACAATAGAAAAATTAAGGCACTCATTACAACCACCTCAATATTGTGACTAAACTGTCAAGTATTGTTTATATTTTCTAGTGTTTACAAATAAGAAACTCAGTTACATTAAGCTTGTGTATATATAATTGCAGAAATGGAACCAGCAGCACACAATTTTGCATTAAAAGCACTAGGGAATGTTGATGTTCCTTTACCATGAACTGTCATGCTTTTCACATATTGTGACATCATATCTTCTTCGAACTAGGTACAATTTTCACATAGAGTGAAGAAGCAGATGTGTTTTGTCCTGAATGAATGTTACCTCCATTCATTAAATGTGACTGGAGTTTTCTTATGGCAATTTTGTTTTGGTCATAGGGCAACAGAGAAAACAGATATGAGTGAAGGAAAAAGCTAAGCTAAGGATGAGAGGCTGACCTGTTATGAAATAGGAGTAACAAGCCCAATAACTAGCTTGCATACCCTTAAGCAAATGGCCCCCTTGGATTTTCAGTTTCTTTGTGCAAAATGTATACAATGAGAGCACTTTAATGCTAAGATAGCTACAGTACAAAACATTATAATTTCTATACATGAAAGACAAGCAATTCAGTACAATTCTCAAGTATGATTGAAGAGTATCTCCTAAGGGTTGTTCATCTTTTCATAAGAGAATGCAATGTAATAGGCATAAGGCACTGGGTTATGGGGGGATTCCAAGATAAATAAAACAGACTCTCTCTTCCTAAGAAGAAACTTCTTTCTTGAGAATAATGGCAAACATTTATTAAGTACTTCTTTTATTCCAGGCACCCGACTACCTTACTTCACTTCATTACATCCTTACAGCAACCTGGTGCTTAAAGTGCTATCGTCACAAAAATGAGGAAGCTGTTCAGAAAGGCCAGCTGTGATGGCTATGGTCATGCCTTATATGACTGGGAGGTATAAGCAGCGACTCTAGACCCTGAGTGCTTCTCCATTGCAGCCCTGTCTTTTTTTCACATATTGGTACACGTCAAGGCAGAAAGTGATAAGTACTAAGGGTCCTCCAGCAAAATGCTCAGGAATCCATGAGAAAGGAAGGGAGACTCCTCGTTTAAACGTCATCTGAATTGGAATTATAACACAGGCAATGGTATGCCAAAATACTCTCATGTCAAAATGGCAAGATCAAAGTAGCTGTATCAATGTGTGATGTGTCTGCCATCATGGGTCAAGGAAAAAATTTTGATCCACTAGACAGGGAGAGATAGTCCCTGGGAGAACAGGGTTGAGTGTATAATTGACAAGAAGTTTGGGGACTTGATACAAAATCCTAGCTGTGGTGATTGGGCCTAAATCTTAGGTCTCACAGGGGAATGGTTCTAAATTTCACTTAATGAAGGAGTGAAAGCTGTTTGACATTTTCTGGTTAGCCAGGACTGTACCTCTTTGTACTTTTCAATGTTTTTGCATCTGCTTAGAATGCCCTTCCTCTTCAGGGGAATTAATGGGTAACTATTACACATTAATTTATGTATTAATTTTGCCCATCCAGTACAAACAGAGCTTGCTCCATGGAGTTTCCCTAAGCTCTTTTCCTCTCCCAGATCTTCCTCCTCTAAATAACCATAATCCTTACATTAAAAATTTTATTTTAGATTTTCAGAGAAGTTGTAAGGACATTACAGAGAATCCCTGTATGCCCACTCCTCCCAAACCCTCTCCCCAGCAATCCCCTGTGAAAATTAACAGTTAAATCTATTAAAGCTTAAGTACTAACCTGTGCATGCCACAGATTTGAATTCTGAAGAAAATAAACCTAGAAGGCAAGTCTGTGTAGCACAATAATTTTGCTGTCACTTTAAAAATCCTGCTTTAAATCACTGAGATTCAATATTCTAGTTTCTTTTCAGTTGGTAATTACCATTAGGATTCTATCAACAACAACATTTTAGCCAACTATGCTGCTGAATGCTGTGTTTTTTAAAAAAAAAACAATTACAGATGGCAACCCACTTTGCAAATCTTCTCTATAAAAATAAAATAATTTTTAATATTGGTTTGCTGGTCAATCAGACAAATAATTAAAGCAATGGAGTTTAGGGTTTGTTTCTCATCTAGCAACGGTCAGTTAAACACAAGAAAACTGGCAGGAGAGACTGCAGTACTTTTCATTTTGTGAAGGTTGCCAAGTTGTGTCAATTTCTTTCCTGAATAACCATGAAAATAGTCTTAATTTTCAGCAGATACGGTTTTTTTGCTGAATTTTTTTTTTTTTGCTTTTCACTAGGATCTTTTGTTTAAATATCTTGTCTAACTCTTTTCTTTTTAGAGATTACAGTCTTTTTAATAGAGTAATATAAATCTCAGTTCCTATCATAAATCAGCATATGCTGAATGGAATCACTCAATTCTATAAAGGATCTGACTCAGTAGAAAGCATAAAAATATGATCCACTTGTCATCTGGAATGCCGTTGAAAACTTTATCATCCACATCTCTACAAGTTTTCTTCTAGAAGCTCATTGTTCCTTTAGATCCAAATTTTTTTATTCAAAAGACCCAAAAAGGTAAAGTGAACAAAACAAACCACATGAGAATGAAGTACGTAGTAGGGATGGAGCATCTGGGTCATGTGGGAGTTGGCAAAGTTCACACATGACCGTATTTGATCATATTTTGTTGACAGTTATGTGTGTGCATGCTTGTCGTGCATGAGGGCATGTGAATGCTTCAATTTCATGCATTTATCGGTTCTCAGTCATAAAGTATAGTGGGCTTCTATGAGAATAGTATTCATTGTTTACCAAAATATAGTCTAAACAGGGGTATCCAGTCTTTTGGCTTCTCTGAGCCACATTGGAAGAAGAAGAATTGTCTTGGGTCACACATAAAATACACTAACATGTTCAATAGCTTATGAGCTAAAAATAATAATAATAATTGCAAAAACATCTCATAATGTTTTAAGAAAGTTTACAAAACGTTCATGTTGGGCCACATTTAAAGCTGTCTTGGGCCACATGAGGCCCGTGGGCTGTGGGTTAGACAAGCTTCGTGGAACCATCCTTGAGGCAATATGGGTATTGTTTTAGCAAACCCATTACTGACCAACTGAACCTTTTGGATTTTAACAGTAATCTTCTTTCACGAAACTAACTAACATATTTATTTATTTATTTATTTAATTTATTTATTTATTTATTTGAGACAGAGTCTTGCTCTGTTGCCCAGGCTGGAGTGCAGTGGCTCCATCTCTGCTTACTGAAACCTCTGCCTCCTGTGTTCAAGTGATTCTCGAGCCTCAGCCTCCCGAGTAGCTGGGATTACAGGCGCCCACCAGCATGCCTGGCTAATTTTTGTATTTTTTGTAAAGACAGGGTTTTACCATGTTGGCCAGGCTGTTCTTGAACTCCTGAGGTCAAGTGAGGCGCCCACCTTGGCCTCCCAAATTAGTAGGATTACAGGTATGAGCCACCATGCCTGGCCCATGAAATATTTAAATATTACTTATGTACCAATCTATGCATCCAGTTGAATAATCTTAGTGATCAAAGGTAATTGAATGCTCCTTGAACAATGAGCATCATTTCCTACGTGTTGGAATAGTTATTGTAGATGCTTCCAGTCACTTAATCTCTGTGGTGTGAAGGTTACATTTCAGATTGAGGTTTCCAGTAATAGTATAAGAAAATCTTAAATGAATACCCAAAGCATTATTTATTTTTTTAGAAGCCAAACTGAATTTGTGGAAGAAAAATAAGTCAGCGTTTAATGGATGGAACAGAGAGTGGAAACATCTGACAGAACAGTAGGAAACTTTGTTCTGTTTTGAATGCCTCACCACTACTCATACCATCTGTCATGCATTTCTCATGAAATAAACAATTTTCAGAAATTTTTTGTCCAGGGAAGAGACATTTTGCATTTTATTAATATATTTATCCTATGTAGACTTAAGGTAATGACATTTAAGAAGATAACTTTTGAAGGAGATACTTTCATGAAAACGGATAGTACTTGTTTAATTTGAAAGCCTTTCTCAAGGACATGAGATGGGTATACATATTATAACAGATAGATTGAATGGGAAATGTCGGGGGGTGGCTTGGAAAGAGAGGAAGTAATGCCAAGAGCAAACACTGAATTTCCTGCTGTTTTTATTTCCAGAAATCAGAGTGGCTGAGAAAGGGCTGGCTGAGAGAAGGAGCTGGGGGAAGGGAAAGGAAGGATGACTCTTCTTCAGGGGGTGTCTCCTTCGTAAAATTTTTGAACTGTCGCCACAATCTGGCAATATTTTTATGCCAGAGGAAAGATGACATTCTCCTCATTATTTACGGTTTTCATCCGATGTCTCAGTTGATTATGCAAGTTTCTTCCAATCATTCCATGTGTGAAAATTAGCTTTTCTTAAATAGCTATCTTAATAGGCCAGGGCGTTTCCCGTAATAGTCCAGTAACACCCTTGACATTGAACATGAGTGGCTTAGTACGTTTTCAACATTCCATTTCAAAGATTTTTTTTCTATGTAATAACTTTCATCTTCAGTTTTCAACATCTTGCTTCTTCTAGCCTACAAATGCTATTTTTCCCATCTCAAGGAGAAGCATGTTGTGATATTAGGTTCTGAATGAAGTCTCAGCCTCAATGCAGTTCTGTGTTCTTGGGCAAGTTCCTCAGCCTCCTGTTTCTTCAATCGTCTATCTGCTCCTCAGCGCTGTGGTGAAGGTTGAATGAGATAATATATTTATAGCATCTGGTTCGTATTAGGAAATGAATGTTTATTCCCTCCCCACACTTTTTCCTCACTGTTCCGATGACTAAGTTCATCTTTCCTGCCCTGCCTTTCCTCTCAGGGTCTCTCCTCCTCCCCTGCTTTCATGGCACCTCTTTGTCCCTCTCATGGATGGGACAACATCTAACAAGACAGAGGCACTGTGGGCTGAGGTGACTCCCCCTACATTATGCCATGCACAAAATAATTTTAAGGCTTCACAATTTGTATTTCATAAAGCAATAAAAAGCGCTGGGCGTTAAACCACCAGAGCTATTCTCGCCTTTCCTCAGGGTTTTGAAATCGGATTTATCCTTCATCTACATACCTCACTATCTTCTGAGGTCCAGCCATGTTTTGTTGCTTTCTTCCTTCAGATCCCACACCCTTGTCATATCCCATTATCCTTTTGCTTTCTATTAATATTTCCCCTCTGTTTAGACTCTCCTCAAATTGGCTATCCATTTGAAATTAACAGTGATTTCTTGTGGTTAAATACAGTCACCTTTCATCTCTAAATTTTACCTACCCCTACTAGTGTGGATGATAATTACCGGGAGTAACGCTATTCTGTTTTTCTGTGATAGCACCCATGTCTTCACACCTCTCATCCCAGCCCTGCATTACCCTACATGGCCCAGTTTCAAATTACGGTGTCTATTTACCTAAAACATCTTTTGTAATCATTTCTTTTCCATTTTTCTAGGCACTAAAAAAACTCAAACTCCATCCATTTTCCATTTTATTCACAATGATGTCTTCCTCTTGGAGCCTCCTGTAAATCCTTCTAGTCGTTCTCTCCCCTCATTTACCTTATAATAGTAACTATACTTAAATATTAAAATGCCATTTCATTATTATTACCTTCTTCAGAAATTTGCCTCTCAATTGCCAGTTTCTTAATGTTAGTACTGAAACCAAGTCTCTAGGCTTCTCAGCCAGCAAAGTCCTAGGATCTGCTTCTTTATTTTTTCTCTGAATACTCTTTTTTCCAGAAAGGCTTCTAGGTATGTAGAAGAGAATCCTGTAATGGACACATTACTTTGGCTTTCCATTGGCCAGTGGTAACAGGTAGGGAACCACATGCAGAATTATCAGAAACCATAGAGGAGAAAGTGGAGAAAACAACTTTGTGGCTCTGTGTGCTAATTTACAGCAAGACACCAATGTATTCACTACCTTTCTCAAAATCAGACAGTTGTTCAGAGCTATTTAAAACCATTAAGACTGTTGGCTATTACTGCATACAAACAAGTCCCTGGCCAAATGACAATAACTTTGCTTTCTAGTTCTGCTTTTTTTTTTTCAGGCAGAGTCTCACTCTGTCACCTAGGCTGGAGTACAGTGGCCTGATCTCAGCTCAGTGCAATCCTGCAACTTTCACCTCCTGGGTTCAAGTAATTCTCCTGCCTCAGCCTCCCAAGTAGCGAGGATTACAGGCGCGTGCCACCACACCCGGCTAATTTTTGTATTTTTAGTAGAGACGTGGTTTCACTGTGTTGGCCAGGCTGGTCTTGAACTCTTGACCTCAAGTGGTCCACCCGCCTTGGCCTCCCAAAGTGCTAGGATTATGGGCAAGAACCACCGCACCCAGCGTCTAGCTCTGTTTTTTTGTGTTTTGTTTTGTTTTTTGAGACAGTTTTTTGAGACGGAGTCTCGCTCTGTTGCCAGGCTGGAGTGCATTGGCGCTATCTTGGCTCACTGCAACCTCTGCCTCCTGGGTTCAAGTGATTGTCTTGCCTCAGCCTCCCGAGTAGCTGGGACTACAGGCATGCACCACCAGGCCCAGCTAATTTTTGTATTTTTGTAGAGATGGCATTTCACTGTGTTGGGCAGGATGGTCTCGATCTCTTGAGCTCATGATCCGCCTGCCTTGGCCTCCCAAAGTGCTGGGATTACACGCATGAGCCACCATTCCTTGCCTATCTCTGCTTTTTAACAGTACCAAAGCTAAGTATTCAAAGCAAATGTTTCTCATGGGCCCTTTCCGAAGAACCCGTCTAATGGCTTCCATGCTCCTCATTGCCTTTGTTACAAGGGCTGGTGACTTAGTACTCACATTCCTAATAGATGCAAATACTTATGCTGACGTTTTCATTGGTTTGGCATGATCCCCATAGTTTCTGCATGAGGACGAGGCTAACTGGCCCATTTTTAACTAGCATTCCCGAGTGTTCAGAAGGGCTTCTTCTTTTTCACCGGCCTTGTAGTTTCCCTCGCTTCACATTCTCTCTAAATCCTTTCCTTCCAATATTCATAGAGCCACCAAGTTGACGCCTTTTTCACGTTGTGTTTGCACTGTTTAAGCCAGGTTGGTCTCCCTGCCACTAGTCCTGCAAGACTTTAATCTATGCCACCTGTCACAGTGAGCTTAGATTTCCTAGAGCAGAGCTGGAAGTCCTTCCTGCTCCCAAACTTGATTGCTCTCCTCCAGAGGCCATGAGTGGTGGCAGTCAGGGTCCTGCACTTGTCCACCATGGTGACCCCAGAGCCAAACAAAACTTACACTTTATAGTGTCTTCCCCCCCCCGACCCTTTTTCAAGAGGATCCCCTCCCCCACTTCCCATGCTCCATTTCTTAAACTCTTAACTATCCTTTAAAAACAACCCAGACAAAAATTCTACCTCCTCCATGAAGCCTTCCCAGGATTCCTTTAAAAATGGGGTCTTATGACTTTGAATTACAATTATTTGTTAGCTGTAGTATAGATACAAGATTCTTTAAGGCTCTAGCTCTATCAGGTGAGCTAACATTTTTATCTTGCACTTAAAATTATTTTCTCATTGCTTTAAGATCTCCATCGATTAAAATCTTGCTTTATTATCTATAGTTCTTGTTTTATTCTTTCCTAGTACGCTAATCAGGACATAATAGCATATCTTTTAAAAATGCTTATAGCAGAGTGATATGTTGGGTTCACCTTGGCCAGTTAAGATGTAGGATTTAGAAAATAGGAAAAGGTAGGTGAGTGCCATATAATAATTGAATAGATACATGAATATATTAACAATATATGACAATATATTTGTTAGTTTTCTTTCTTTTAATTCATTCTCCACACTGCAGCCAGAATGACGTTCCACCTGCTTACGTTGCTTCCCTGATCAAGCCCTTTAAAGTCTTGCCATTGCTTTTAGGATGCACACACCCTTAAGAAGCCTCGTTATGATCTGGTGCCTACTTACCTCGGTAGCTTCCACTCCACTCCACTCCACTCCACTCCACTGATCTTGTCACATTGAACTTCTGTCTCTTTGAAGAGTCCTTACCCTCTCTTGGCCTTTCTAAATGTTGCTGGCTGTTGCCTCTGTGGGACATAATCTTCCTGCCCCTCTGCCACCCTCTTTCTCCAGCAAATTCCAACTCATCCTTTGGATCTCAGTTTAGACATTATTTCCACTGGGAAGGTCCCTCTGACTATCCAGGAGTAAAACAAGTGCCCTTCTAAGATTCTCTGACAGCTCATACACTGCTCCAGCATGGGTCTGTGTGATTATTGCCCATTTAGCAGCCTGACTCCCCTACTCACTTATCTTTGTGAGGCTGGGCTGTGCCTGTCCTGTACACTGGTTACATCTTAACATAGCCTAGGTTGGAAAGATTTAATTTAATTTAATTTTAAAAGAAATACATGTAGCAAGATTTAAGTTTATACAAATAGGGGAATCTATCTCTTTTCTACCTTTATAGCTATCATATATGAGTATGTATATATTAATACATATTAAATATACATAAATATAAATATGTTATAAATATTAAAAGTAATGGCAAAAGAGCAATTACTCCTTTTTAAAAACTATACTCTAAGTTTTGGGGTACACGTGCAGAATGTGCAGGTATGTTACTTAGGTATACACGTGCCATGGTGGTTTGCTGCACCCATCAACCTGACATCTACATTAGGTATTTCTACTAATGAACAGCAATTACTTTTGCACCAACCTAATGTTATGTTTCTTAAGATGACAGGTCTGGTGAGTGACAAGGTGGACACTCCTGATGAAGGAGGTTGTCTAAATGTGTCTTAGACTAAATATTTTAAAACACTTATACACTGTCTTAGGACTTCTATCTTTGATAAACCTTCACTTCTGATCTGTGTAAAATGTCTTTCTGATTCCTTTCTGACTTCCTTTTTTAGGATTATTTTTAATACTACTCTTTTCCAAATATAGTTCCTCGCTCTAATAGGATAGTGCTTTATTCTTTGGGTACAGTGCATCCATTTTGCACATTATCCTGAGCAATTCTTGCTTTCAATTTTGTTTTGATTTGAAATAAACTAGACTATGGAACTAATGTTTTCAAATGATCTACTCTTTTATTTTTGCCTCTGTTGTTGTCATTTTACTTCGGCAAAATCTCTGTAGTCTGGAGCCCATGAGGAAGTCTTGGCAGTCATTCACTTCCTCATTATTTGGAAAACTGTGGAAACTAGACCACCGTTACCATAGCTCATCCTACTTTGGTGTTCTCTGTGAATCTGTTAAAAAAGATTTTCCATCACTAGCAGATATAAACTAAAATAAAAGTAACATGAAGTATTCCAAAATACAAATAGTGATTTATTTGTTGGCAATTTTCAATATTTTTCATCCATCTTCTGTCCCACTAGCAAAGAAACTCGAGGAAATCAGATGTCTTCATTCCTTATTTTTCAAATGCTGGATGGCACCTTTAAGAAATCATGCAACAAGTATGCAGTGTTTGGTAGAAGCACACAGATCTAGGAGTCCAACCCACATATTAAAATGATGCTGAGGCTGAACCTGTTCTACATTCTTTACCTTATTCCTTGTCCAACTTATTACCTTGTCAACCACCAGCAACAACTGTCCCCACTGCTTCCCCTTCTCGGTGGACTTGCATCTCTGGCTCTTTGCCTATCACTTCTTCTACAGGCTCATGATGTATCTCTCGCCTTCTGGTTTGGCAACTAAAAGGACGGCCTGACTATTTGATCTCTCCTTCTGAACTAAGGACGTCATAAGAATCATTCTGGACCCTGTTGCCTCCCTGATTCTGTCTCTAGAGGGACAGGTGTTGGCTGTTATCTTGAACCTAGGATCAGGAGATGCTGGAACTTTTGCCAACGTCACTATTCTACAATTGAAAGCATGCAATTGTTGAACTCACCCTACTTCACAGGAGAGATGTTCCTTGATATGGTTTAGCTGTGCCCTCACCAAATCTTGACTTGAATTCTATCTCCCAGAATTCTCACGTGTTGTGGAAGGGACCCAGGGAGAGATCGTTGAATCTTGGGGGCTGGTCTTTCCCGTGCTTTTCTCGTGATCGTGAATAAGTTTCACGAGATCTGAGGGGTTTATCAGGAGTTTGCGCTTTTGCTTCTCTCATTCTTCTCTTGCTGCCATCATGGAAGAAATGCCTTTGGTCTCCCCAGCCATGTGGAAACCTCTTTTCATTCCCAATTTCAGATATGTCTTTACCAGCAGCATAAAAACGAACTAATACATTCCCCCCAGGGGAATTTTGCTGCAATTGAAAAACTTTACGATCTTCTAGAAGAGTCCTTGGTCTTATCAAGTTCTCTTTTTTGTAATAAATAGTTTGTAATGCTTCGTTTATGATTCTGAAATAAAAGTGATGGATAATATAATCTACCTACACATCATTTCAAAAAAAATCAATATAATGCACCAATAGTATAAAGAGAATTAAGAGCAAAGTAATTTATGATAGATTAGTATGGATTTCATTATACAAATGTTTAACAATGAGTATTTCAGAGGACATAATATTATTGTCAGGTGATTGCACTTATGCACCAAACCAACTTGTGACAGCTACAGAGGCAGATGGTTAAAGGTGAGAATTCTTTAATTTTTATTTTTAATTGACACATAATCATTGTACATATTTATGGGATACAATGAGATATTCTGATACAAGAAGTGTGTTTTATTTGGAGACACAAATTGCATAAGTGGTGTTGCTATCAGAATGTGACTTTCAAAAAAGTGGTAAAATCAAAACAAAACAAATATAATTTTCTCCTTGGGAAATGCAATGTAGTTATGTAAAATGAAATTAGCTTCCAGGTTCAAATAATATAAACAGGTTTTTAACTTATACAGATATCTCGTGGGGCAATGAAACGTTATGTGGGATACAAGACAATTCTTTATTGTCTGGAACTGTCTCATGTATTGCAGGACATCTGGCGTTCCTGGAACCTGCCAAAGATCTAGTCAAAGCCAGTAGCTTCTTTATCATGGCGACAACCAAAACATGTGCTCTTCCCATTTTAAAACTGCCACCAAGGGGATGATAGAGCCCTCATTGAGAGCCACTGTTGAAGATTACCCGCCTGCCCAGGAATGCGGACAAGGAGGAAGAAGTGGTAGAAGAGGTGGTGAGTGTGAATTGACATTTATATGTACCTACTATGTTGCGATGTCTATGAAAGAATTTTATGTATTTTTTTAACTTCAGCTCCAAAATCAACCCTTGAGGTAGGCAGGCTAGGGAGGTTAAATAACTTACTCAGAGTCATACAGCTGAAAAGTATGAGCTGATTGTGCTTAAGTCCTCCATAGCTAATGGCATTCTTGGCTCTCTGGCTCTACAGAAAATGAAGCAATGGTCAATACTGTACACATGATGGAGAGGCATCTTTGTGGAAATTTCAAGGGAGTTCCCAGCTGAGCCAGGCCAGATGCATGAAAGCCCAAGCCAAGCAGAAAGTGTCAATCATGCTATTCACAAACCCAGCTGAGGGAGGTCCTGTCCACTGCTCTGCAGCGGAGTCTAAAGCTTGGCCCGAGACCCAGCCCTGGAATAATGCCACTCTCTGTAGGATTTGCCTTTCCTTAAAAAAAAAACTTGATTGTTTTCTCCCTTATAATAGAAATGATAGATGCTCATTGTGAAATGTTCCTACAATCTAGAAATGAATAAAGCAGGAAGTGAAAGTTCTGTAGTCCCATCACTCAAAGATAATTGCTGCGTACATCCTTTTGGGTTTTTTTCCTCAATGTATAAAAATACTGATTGTAAAATGGGAGTACACTATAAATACTGTTTTTAACTTGCTGTTTTTATTTAGCAATATATTATGGCTTTTTATCCTTGTCAATATACAAAAACTCTCTCTCTCTCTCATTTTTAATGACATTTAATTTAGAATTGTATGTCTACTTTTGCTCTAGGTCCATAAGGAAACAAGTTCTAGAGTAAACAGACACAAAAAATACTTTAGTTTTTTTACATTTTTGCTATCACAAACAATGCTATAATGGGCATAATTGGGCATATATCTTTGTGTAAAAACACACATACTTCTGTAGTATAAATTCCTGGAAACTAAACTGCCAAATTGCTATTTGAAAGGTTCTACCAGTCTACAGTTCTATCAGTGGCACTTAAAAATGTCAATTACTTACACTTCAGTAAACTAACAACTTTTTTTTCCAATTGGTTTTGGGGAAATAATGCATGTTGTTATTTTTAAAGTACATGAAAAAAATTATCTTTTAAAATCACACCCTTCAAAATTTTTCCACTGGAAAATTTTACTGAATATCTGTCCTGTGATGAATGGTGCCCCTACAAATGATATGCCCCCTGAGAACCTGTGAATATGACTTACTTGCAAAAAGTGTCTTTGCAGATATAATTAAGTTAAAGATACTAGATAAGAGCATACTGGATTATGGTGGGCCCTATATTCAATGACAAGTGTCATTATAAGAGAAAAGCAGAGAGGATACAAAGAGGTGACATGAAGACAGAGGCAGAGATAGGAGGGATGCATCTATAAGCCAAGGAATGCCAAGAATGACCAGCAGCCATCAGCAGCTAGCAGAGGTACATGGACTGAATTCTCCTCAGAGCCTCTAGGAGGAACCACCCCTGCCAGCACCTTGATTTTGAACACTGACCTCCAGCACTATGAGAGGATAAAATTGTGCTGTTTTCAAAAAAAAAGTATTTATTATACTTTAAGTTCTTGGATATATGTGCAGAACGTGCAGGTTTGTTACATAGGTATACATGTGCCATGGTGGTTTGCTGCACCCATCAACCCATCATCTAGGTTTTAAGCCCCACATGCATTAGGTATTTGTCCTAATGCTCTCCCTCTCCTTTCGTCCCATACCCCTACAGGCCTTGATGTGTGATGTGCCCCTCCCTGTGTCCATGTGTTCTAATTGTTCAACTTCCACTTATGAGTGAAAACATGATGTGTTTGGTTTTCTGTTCCTGTGTTAGTTTGCTTAGGATAATGGTTTCCAGCTTCATCTATGTCCCTTCAAAAGATATGAACTCATTCTTTTTTTAAAGCTGCATAGTATTCCATGGTGTATATGTGCCACATTTTCTTTATTCAGTCTATGATTGACGGGCATTTGGGTTGGTTCCAAGTTTTTGCTATTGTGAATAATGCTGCAATAAACATACATGTGTGCGTGTCTTTATAGGAAAATGATTTATAATCCTTTGGGTATATACCCAGTAATGGGATTGCTGGGTCAAATGGTATTTCTAGTTCTAGATCCTTGAAGAATCACCATACTGTCTTCCACAATGGTTGAACTAATTTACATTGCCACCAACAGTGTAAAAGCATTCCTATTTCTCCACATCCTCTCCAGCGTCTGTTGTCTTTTTAATGATCGCCATTCTAACTGGTGTGAGATGGTATCTCATTGTGGTTTTGATTTGCATTTCTCTAATGACCAGTGATGATGAGCTTTCTTTCGTGTGTTTGTTGGCCGCATAAATATCTTCTTTGGAGAAATGTCTGTTCATGTCCTTCACCCACATTTTGATGGGGTTGTTTGTTTTTTCTTGTAAATTTGTTGAAGTTCCTTGTAGATTCTGGATGTTAGCCCTTTGTCAAATTGATAGATTGCTAGAATTTTCTCCCATTCTGTAGGTTGCCTGTTCACGCTGATGATAGTTTCTTTTGGTGTGTAGAAGTTCTTTAGCTTAGTTAGATCTCATTTGTCAATTTTGGCTTTTGTTGCCATTGCTTTTGGTATTTTAGTCATGAAGTCTTTGCCTGTGCCTATGTCCTGAATGGTATTGCCTAGGTTTTCTTCTAGGGTTTTTATGGTTTTAGGTCTTACATTTAAGTCTTTAATCCATCTTGAGTTAATTTTTGTATAAGGTGTAAGGAAGGGATCCAGTTTCAATTTTCTGCATATGGCTAGCCAGTTTTCCCAAGACTATTTATTAAACAGGGAATCCTTTCCCCATTGCTTGTTTTTGTCAGGTTTGTGAAAGTTCAGATAGTTGTAGATGTGTGGGTCACTGTGGCCTTGTAGCATAGTTTGATGTCAGGTAGGGTGATGTCTCCAACTTTGTTGTTTTTGCTTTGGATTGTCTTGGCTATACAGGCTCTTTTTTGGTTCCATATGAAATTTAAAGTAGTTTTTTCTAATTCTGTGAAGAAAGTCATTTGTAGCTTGATGGGCATAGCATTGAATCTATAAATTACTCTGGGCAGTATGGCTATTTCCATGATATTGATTCTTCCTATCCACGAGCGTGGAATGTTTTTCCGTTTGTTTGTGTCTTCTCTTATTTCCTTGAGCAGTGATTTGTAGTTCTCCTTGAAGAAGTCTTTGACATCCCTTGTAAGTTGTATTCCTAGGCATTTTATTCTCTTTGTAGCAATTGTGAATGGGCGTTCACTTAGGATTTGGCTCTGTGTTTATCTATTATTGGTGTATAGTAATGCTTGTGATTTTTGCACATTGATTTTGTTTCCTGAACTTTGCTGAAGTTGCTTATCAGCTTAAAAA
Source organism: Cacajao melanocephalus (assembly GCA_963573385.1). Taxonomy (NCBI): domain Eukaryota; kingdom Metazoa; phylum Chordata; class Mammalia; order Primates; family Pitheciidae; genus Cacajao; species Cacajao melanocephalus. The sequence goes on along the minus strand of CAUYLG010002095.1, from coordinate 55,937 downwards.
GATTTTGGGCTGAGACGACTGAGTTTTCTAAATACACAATCATGTCATCTGCAAACACAGATGATTTGACTTCCTCTGTTCCTGTTTGAATACCCTTTATTTCTTTCTCTTGTCTAATTTCCCTGGCCAGAACTTCCAATACTACATTGAATAGGAGTGGTGAGGGAGGGCATCCTTATCTTGTGCCAGTTTTCAAAGGGAATGGTTTCAGCTTTGCCCCTTCAGTATGATATTGGCTGTGGGTTTGTCATAAATAGCTCTTATTCTTTTGAGATACGTGCCGTCAATACCCAGTATATTGAGAGTTTTTAGCATGAAGGGGTGTAGAATTTTATTGATGGCCTTTTCTGCATCTATTGAGATAATCATGTGGTTTTTATCATTGGTTCTGTTTATGTGATGGATTACGTTTATTGATTTGCATATGTTGAACCAGCCTTGCATCCCAGGGATAAAGTGGACTTGATCATGGTGGAAAAGCTTTTGATGTGCTGTTGGATTTGGTTTGCCAGTATTTTATTTTATTAATTTTCGCATATATGTTCATCAGGGATATTAGCCAGAACTTTTCTTTTTCTGTTGTGTGTCTGCCAGGTTTTGGTATTAGGATGATGCTGCCCTCATAAAATGAGTTAGGAAAGAGTCCCTCTTTTTCTATTGTTTGGAATAGTTTCAGAAAGAAAGGTACCAGCTCCTCTTTGTACCTCTGGTAGAATTTGGCTGTGAATCTGTCTGATCATGGGCTTTATTTTTGGTTGGTAGGCTATTAATTACTGCCTCACTTTCAGAAGTTGATATTGGTCTTTCAGGGATTTGATTTCTTCCTGGTTTAGTCTTGGGAGGGTGTATGTGTCCTGGAATTTATCCATTTCCTCTAGATTTTCTGGTTTTTTTTGCATATAGGTGTTTATAATATTATCTGATGGTAATTTGTATTTCTGTGGGATCAGCGGTGATATCCCCTTTATTATTTTTTATTATGTCTATTTAATTCTTTCTTTCCTTCTTTGTTAGTCTGGCTAGTGGTCTATCTATTTTGTTAATCTTTTCAAAAAAACCAACTCTTGGATTCATTGATTTTTTTTTTTTGAAGAGTTTTTCGTGTCTCTATCTCCTTCAGTTCTGCTCTGATCTTAGCTATTTCTTGTCTTCTGCTGGCTTTTGAATTTGTTTGCTTTTGCTTCTCTAGTTCTTTTAGTTGTGATGTTAGGCTGCTGATTTTAGATCTTTTCTGCTTTCTCCTGTGGGCAGTTAGTGCTATAAATTTCCTTCTAAACACTGCTTTAGCTGTGTCCTGTAGATTCTGGTACGTTGTGTCTTTGTTGTCATTGGTTTCAAAGAAATTATTTATTTCTGCCTCAATTTTGTTATTTATTCAGTAGTCATTCAGGAGCATTGTTCAATTTCCCCATAGTTGTGCGATTTTGAGTGAGTTTCTGAATGCTGAGTTCTAATTTGATTGCACTGTGGTCTGAGAGACTGTTCATGATGATTTCCCTTCTGCATTTTCTAAGGAGTGTTTTACTTCCAATTATGTGGTCAATTTTAGAACAAGTGCAATGTGGTTCTGAGAAGAATGTATATTCTGTTGGTTTGGGGTGGAAAGTTCTGTAGATGTCTATTAGGTCTGCTTGGTCCAGAGCTGAGTTCAAGTCCTGAATGTCTTTGTTAATTTTCTGTCTCAATAATCTGTCTAATATTGGCAGTGCGGTGTTAAAGTCTCCACTGTTATTATGTGGGAGTCTAAGTCTCTTTTTAGGTCTCTAAGAACTTGCTTTATGAATCTGGGTGCTCCTGTATTGGGTGTGTATATATTTAAGATAGTTAGTCCTTCTTATTGCATTGATCCCTTTACCATTATGTAATGTCCTTCTTTGTCTCTTTTAACCTTTGTTGGTTTAAAGTCTGTTCTATCAGAGACTAGAATTGCAACCCCTGCTTTTTTTTTTCTTCCATTTGCCTGGTAAATATTCCTCCATCCCTTTATTTTGAGCCTATGTGTGTCTTTACATGTGAGATGGGTTTTCTGAATACGCCACACCAATAGGTCTTGACTCTTTTTCTAATTTTTTAGTCTGTATCTTTTAATTGGGGCATTTAGCCCATTTACTTTTAAGGTTAATATTATGTGTCAATTTGAGCTTGTCATTTTGATGCTATCTAGTTATTTTGCCCCTTAGCTGATGCAGTTTCTTCATTGTGTCAATGGTCGTTACCATTTGGTATGTTTTTGCAGTGGCTGGTACCAGTTTTTCCTTTCCATATTTAGTGCTTTCTTCAGGAATTCTTGTAAGGCAGGCCTGGTGGTGACAAAATCTCTCAGCATTTGCTTGTCTGTAAAGGATATTATTTCTCTTTCACTTATGAAGCTTAGTTTGGCTGAACACGAAATTCTGGGTTGAAAATTCTTTTCTTTAAGGATGTTGAATTTTGGCCCCCACTCTCTTCTGGCTTGTAGGGTTTCTGCAGAGAGATCTGCTGTGAATCTGATGGGCTTCCCTTTGTAGGTAACCCAACCTTTCTCTTTGGCCACCCTTAACATTTTTTCTTTCATTTCAACCTTGGTGAATCTGATGATTATATGTCTTGGGGTTGCTCTTCTTGAGGAATATCTTTGTGGTGTTCTCTGTATTTTCTGAATTTAAATGTTGGCCTGTCTTTCTAGGTGGGGGAAGTTCTCCTGAGTAATATCCTGAAGAGTCTTTTCCAACTTGGTTCCATTCTCCCTGTCACTTTCAGGTAAACCAATCAAATGTAGGTTTGGTCTTTTCACATAGTCCCACGTTGCTTGGAGGCTTTGTTCATTCCTTTTCATTCTTTTTTTTCTAATCTTGTCTTCAAGCTCTATTTCATTAAGTTGATCTTAAATTTCTGATATCCCTTCTTCCACTTGAGTGATTTGGCTATTGATATTTGTGTATGCTTCACAAAGTTCTTGTGCTGTGTTTTTCAGCTCCATCAGGTCATTTATGTTCTTCTCTAAACTGGTTATTCTAATTAGCAATTCCTCTAATCTTTTTTCAAGTTCTTAGCTTCCTTGCATTCGGCTAGGACATGTTCCTTTAACTCAGAGGAGTTTGTTATTACTCACCTTATGAAGCCTACTTCTGTCAATTCATCAAACTCATTCTCCATCCAGTTTTTTCCTCTGCTGGTGAGGACTTGTGATCCTCTGGTTTTTGGAATTTTCTACCATTTTGTGCTGGCTTTTCCTCATCTTTGTGGATTTATCTATCTTTGGTCTTTGATGTTGGTGACCTTTATATGGAGTTTTTGCATGGACGTCTTTTTTGTTGATGTTGATGCTATTCCTTTCTGTTTGTTAGTTTTCCTTCTAAGAGTCAGATGCCTCTGCTGCAGGTCTGCTGGAGGTTCCTGGAGGTCCACTCCAGACCCTGTTTGCCTGGGTATCACTAGCGGAGGCTATGGAACAGCAAAGATTGCTGCCTGTTTCTTCTTCTGGAAGCTTCGTCCCAGAGGGGCACCTGCCAGATGCCAGCCAGAGCTCTCTTGTATGAGTTGTCTGCTGACCCCTGCTGGGAGGTGTCTTCCAGTCAGGAGGCTTGGGGGTCAGGGACCTACTTGAGGAGGCAGTTTGTCCCTTAGCAGAGCTCGAGCACTGTGCTGGGAGATCTGCTGCTCTCTTGAGAGCCATTTAAGTCTGCTGAAACTATGCTCACAGTTGCCCCTTCCCCCACATGCTCTGTCCCAAGTAGATGGGAGTTATTTCTATAAGCCCCTGACCTGGACTGCTGCCTTTCTTTCAGAGATACCCTGCTCAGAGAGCCTCTCTACCTATTTATGAAGCCAGACACAATCTTCTCAATAAGTTTAGTTGCATACAAATGACAGGAAAAGTCAGGCAGATTTTGCTTATCAAACCTGGGAAAATCCATGTGATAACAAAACAGGAAGGCTGGAATTGGAGTAGAACATACTTAAAACAAACACACATTAATTGTTCTAATTATTTTGCTTTTTTAATTATGTTTGTTCATAATATTGTTCTAATTATGTCAATCTTTGTCAACTTTGCTAATCTGACATGCACACGTTACTTTTTTTCCTCATTTTCACCGAGTTGTTTATTCTCTGTATTGATTATAAATATTTTTAATCTTTGTGAATCTTATAAATATTGGACTGTATTTTGTTTCAGTTTCTATGTATTATATTTAGTGATGTTGGTCAAATTTTCCATGTTTATTATTCATTTATGAACCTATTCTGTTAGTGGCCTTTTCCTATTCTTTGCCTATTTCCTACTGAGTGTTTCACTTTTTCCTATTATGTAGGTGCCCTTTATAACAAAGATATTCAGTCCCTCAAAGGTATCACAAATATTTTATCCTACTGTGTTTGCTGGCCAAATTTTCTGTGGTCTTTACGTTTCCAATTTTTTGGAATCAATTGTCAATATTTTCCTTTTTGGCTTTGGGCTTTTTACTGAGGGTCACAGTAGACATTTTTCACCTCCAGAAATCATCTCCCAAGTTTTGTTTCAGTGCTATCCTACTTTATTCTTTGTATTCATTATTTGCATATTCAAATCATATAGATTGTTTGTGTGTGTGCATATGTGTGCTGTGTAAGGAAAGACTGTTGTTTTTCTATTTTAGTTATCAAATTTCCCAAAACTATTTATTGATCAATCCATCAGTTTTCTACAAATTTGAATTGTTGCCTTTTTCCTCCATTATGTTTTCTAATTACTGTTACTGCTGTATTAATTCTACGTACATATTAATCCTAGGTATTTTCTTTATTTTTAGCCATCTTACTAAACTCTGATGTTAATAAATCAATTATTTCTCTTGGTTTTCTATATATGAGAATAATAGATAACATCATCTGAGAAAGACAACTTCAGCCTTCAAGTAAACATCAATGAAAATTTACTGTTTTCTGTATTGGTTTTACATTTTTCTTGTTAAATGTATAATAAATGTTTCCTAATTCTTGTTATTGCTGGGAGTAGAGTAGACATGTGAGTGAGTGTGGGTCTGTCCATCATAGTACACAACTAGAACCTAGTTAACAGTATTAAATTATGAAGACACACGTTTCCAATGCTTCTGCTGAGCCTCTTCCTCACCTTTTAAAACATCTTTGGTTCCTAGTGAATACACAGTTAAAATATTTATGAGAATTGTCAAGTTGCCCTCCCCCAATTTTAAGCAATTTATACTCCTACAAGAGTTTGCAAGAATGTCTATTCTTTACACCTATGTTGAAAAAGGTTGTAATGTGTCCATTTATCTAGCGTGAATATGATTTTTGAAGGAGTAAATCAAATCCCTCCAGCAATACTTGGACATATTTCTCTCCCATTGCTTGGTTTGACTATCCTTGTGCACCAACTATTGGCTCAAATTCTTTGCTGTGTGGTGCCATTTTCTGCAGAGAGCTCACAGCCTCCTATCTAGCCTCCATCTTGGCTCTGACCTAGCCATTCCTCTTCTTTGTTTGCTTCACTAACTCACCCTCTCTTGTAGGAGATGGAATTGGGCTAGTCAGTCAGATTTTGGCCAAGTACAGCAGACAGTGTCAAGGATTGGGTTCCTGAGGAACCATAGTTGGAACTAAGTCAAAGTCCCTAGGTGTCTTCTGTGATACCCTGTACAAACAATAGGAAGACCATAAGCAAACACAGGATCCAAGCTTAAAAACCCAAATGTAGCCAACTCACTCCTGAGATTGTCAGCTCCTCTCTGACTTGGAACCAGTAATGGGTCTAGAGCTGGTATAGTTTTTTTGCTCTCCCAAGTCCTCAGGGACAAAGGCTCCCTGTGGCTTTCCATTTGACCAACCTAAGAGCAAAGTCTTCCTCAAGAACAAAGATGGAACTTCAGTTGTACCTTCGTGTTCTGAACAGCAGGATAGAAGAAGTGAAAAAGAGGAGGCAAAGAGCCTATGACAGTTGCCTCGATGGAAAGTTGTTGGATGCTGGTACAGGACACTCGCACTTAAATTCCGTTGGTCAGAACTTAGTGACACGGCCATACCAAGTCGTAAGGGAACTTGAATGTGTAGGTTTTGTTCTGCATTGCTATGTGCTTAGCTAGAAATTCTTTTACTTTTCAAGAAGGGGAGAATAGATATTGAGAGGTGAATAGCAAGTATTGCCACAAGGGTATACTAAATTAGGAAATGAATTAGGCTCCACAGTTTAACAGAGAAAGACAGGTATATGGATGAACAAATGAAATAGATTCCTATATTATGACCCTCTTGAATGAAGTATACACGAGGGGGCTGGAGTACAAAGGAAGACTTGATCAGTTCTACCGGGAAAGGAAAAGATCTGGAAGTTTCATAGAAGAAAAGATATTTAGACACAGTCTTAAACATTGAGTAGATTTTTCCCAGGTGCTCTGTAAGGAAAAATATTTGAGGTTGTAGGAGCAGCATAGGCATAGAGGAATAAAATATGAGGGTGCCTTTAAAAACATGGAAGCATCTTCATCTGGGTGGTAAGTGCAAGGGAAGTGAATAGTACAGCAGTAAATGGACCAGTAGGAAGGGACCAGAAATGAGCAGCCATGTGTGCCCTACTTAGGAGTCTGGACTTTGATGTCTAGGTAATAGAGACCAGACTTGAATGCTAGGATTACAAGATTAGATCTGATATTTCTTTTAAAGAATAATTTGAAAGGTCTATAACTGGATAAAAGCCAGCAGCAGGAGGAAATGTTCAGGTAGTCTCTTAGATTTTTAGCATGGATAGCTACATTAACGGGATATCAGTCAGGGTTTTTCACAGAAACAGAACTTGTAGGACTGTGGGTCCTGGCAAGTCAAAAGTATGTAGGATAGGCCGCAGGCTGGAAATCTCAGGCAGGAGCGGATGTGCTGTCTTGAAACTGAATTTCTTCTTCTTCAAAGAAGACTGTTCTGCTCTTACAGCTTTGCAACTGAATGGATGAAACCCATTCACATTATCAAAGATAATTACTTAAAGTCAACTGATTTTAGATGTTAACCACATCTATAAAATACTTTCACAGTAAAACTTTGATTGTTCTTTATGTGAATAACTGGGTATTATAGACTATCCAAATTGACACTTGAAACTGATCATCACAGATGGTGACACTACTAACTCTATAGGGAATACCGGAGACACAAACTTAGTAGCTAATGAGAGCAAATAATGCACTTGGCTGGGCGTGGTGTCCCGTTGCCTATAATCTCAACACTTTGGGAGGCCGAGGCTGGCAAATTGCTTGAGGCCAGGAGTTCAAGACCAGCCTGGTCAACATGATGAAACCCCCATCTCTACTAAAAATACACAAAACATTAGCCGGGCATGTTGGCATGCACCTGTAATCCCAGAGACTCCAGAGACTGAGGCATGAGAATCATTTGATGCTGGGAGGCAGAGGCTGCAGTGAGCCGAGATCATGCCACTACACTCCAGCCTGGACAACAGAAAGAGACTCTGTCAAAAAGAAAAGAAAAGAAAAAGAAAAGAATATGTATAGTGTTTAAGAAGATGCTCTGGATTAGAATTTCAGAGTGAGATAGATCAAAACACAAGCAAGGATGAAATTACATGGGGTGAATATGCAAGGAGTATTACAAATGCTCACTGTGTAAATGATAAAGCAAGTGGGCCAGAGATTTAATGTGATAGGAAGTGGCAAGGACTAGAGCAACTTCTATTTAGTTCCAACAAATGATTCCTATGTATAAGTATTGGTGTAGTGTTGTCAGATCTTCCCATTTTGAACATCCTTTTCCTTGTTCAAAAGAACATGGGAAATCTAAATGAATAAATAAACATCTCTGGTTTTAAATTTGAAACATTGTCTAGCCAAAATTGAATTCATCGTGGGCTCTATCCAGTTTTTGTGGGCAACCATGTTAAGAACTTTGTAGCCTAGTATGGTAGCTTACTCCTGTAATCCCAGCATTTTGGGAGGCCAAGGCGAGTGGATCACTTGAGGCCAGGAGTTTGAGACCAGCCTGGCCAGCATAGTGAAACCTCATCTCTACTAAAAATGCAAAAATTAGCCAGGCATAGTGGCGGGTGCCTGTAGTCCCAGTTGCTTGGGAGGCTGAGGCAGGAGAATCGCTTATACTAGGGAGGTGGAGGTTGCTGTGAGCCCAGATTGTGCCACTGCACTCCTGCCTGGGCAACAAAGGGAGACTCTGCCTCAAAAAAAAAAAAAAAAAATCCCCAAAGAACAAAAGGCAAACAAAACTTTGAAAAAGAGTGAGAATAAAAAGGAGGCATTGAACTCTGGAAACCCCAGTATTTAAGGGCCAATAAAAGAATGTGTCAATTGCATAATATTAGGACTAAAACGATGCCTTAAAATATGACAATTGGGACTTAATTGGTAATGAGTCTGTGAATTACTTTAGTACATATGGAGGTAGAAAATAGATTCTACATGTAAAGAAAGTTGAAACAGTTTTTTCAAGATCTGTCACATAAGTAATTTTTTTCCACCTAAGCAATTTAGTAGCTCTATCTTTACTTTTGCTTCTTAGAATACAATGTACATTTTTCATTCCATTCATGGGTATGTGCTCAGATTGAGGGAATATGTGATTCTGTACTCCTAGCATATTCTGATCTTCCTGGTTCTTGGGGCTTAAAGGATACAAATGAAAAATAGCAAATAAGCCATAAATGTAATTCATTTCTACCAACAAATTGTATGTAAGCTTATATAAAACAATTAACAAAAAGAAGACATCACAATAATTTTTGAATATTGTCCTGGAAAGAATCGCTGCAACTTCACATATCCAGCAAAAATAATAAAATTTACACACAATACTCATTCTTCTCAAGACTCAGCCCTGTTAAAAACAAAAGTTAATCAAAGACCAAGAACTTGACCTGCAGATATTTCTAGCATCTGCACTTGTTAATCGACACTTCAGGATTTAATCAGGCTTCAGTCACACCTATATTCTTTCTATCTTCCAAAACTAGAAAGACGACAAGTGCCCAGTGCAATTTAAAGTGTGTTTGTCTGTGAATGAGGAAGTACTGCCTCATAGAGGGTGTGTACATGAATGACAAACTTTATTTCCTCATGGGTTCATGCCAATCAGCAGGACTTTGCAAGCCATTTGCATGCTCCACGAACAAAGCTGCATTCTTGCTGTCAAATCCAAGATGGCAGCCAGAAGTGATTCCTAATCCCTAAACAATGATTTTTCTCAGGAAATAAATGTAGAACTTCTAGAGATTGGCCCTAACCAAAGGTGAGAAAACTTCACTTATGAGTTGAAATGAAGAGAAGTCTGTTGCCCATAGGTATTCCCACTCAGCAGCCTAGGACTCCTTTTACATTCCATGGGATTTCAGTAACTGTAGATGAATGTTGACTAACATGCTTAAAATGCAAAATCCTGGAATGAAGAGAAAAAGCAGTTATTCACACATTAGGATTGCTTAGTTGGTTTGTCTGTTATACTGTGCTGAGACCAGCAAGCTTGAACAAATGTCAGTATTATTGAAAGAGAAACTGGAGGAGAAAAATGGTAATCATTCTGAAACTGGAGACCCTTTAGAGGAAGCAGACAAAAGTAGTCAGCTGAGCTAGAAAACATCAGATTCCTGGGGAGCGGAGTTGTGGGGTGGTAGTGGGGGCTCCATCAGCATAAGGAAAGGGTTAGGAGAAAGAGGGTAGTGAGAACCGAGAAACTGTGGTAAAATGGTGGATAGCAAAGGCAAATTTTATTTCTATCCTATTGCCACTTGATTCGTTGTGGTTGGCTGATGAAAGGCTTTTCCTGGTGGAAATTTGGCTGCCAGCTGCCAGGGCTGGGCTGGAGCACACTGAGGGTGGGGGAAGGGAGGGATTGATCACACCCAAAGATGCTAGGATGAAGTGAAAATGAAAAAAAAAATCAAATAAAGGAGAAAGGGTCTAATTATAATGTCTCAAATTAATTAAGAAACCATGGTAGTAGAGAGATGAATTATCATACTACTGCCATGGAAATCACTTCTAATGTCTTCAGCTACTGGAGAGGAAATTTTTTCAGACCCAATTTCTCCAATTGGCTAAACTTAAATTAAAATTCTGTGTGTGTGTGTGTGTGTGTGTATGTGTGTCTATAGACATATATACATAATATAGTTGGTAATACAATTTAATTGTACAATTTTACTTGATGACAACTCGATTTTAATTTGTTACCGGTTTTTGCTGTGACTGTAGTTGTGTTAATTCTTGGATTTTGAGTATACTTTCCATAATTTGCATGGAAAGGGAGAGCTAAAATCGATGCTCAATTGTCTATAATATCTTATATTCACAAGAATTTACAGTGCTTTTAAAAAAATGAACAATAAACAACAAAAGAACATTTAACCTTTCAATCTTCGCACATCCTCATGAGGGAAGCATTAGTATTTCCATTTACGGCTGAAGAAACTGAGGCTGAGAGATTAACGATTATGTTTCCTAATCCCCACTTACAGAGTTAACATCTGGGCAGCAACATCAGAAGGCCCCTCTCCTGTGCTTCAGGGTCATGCTTGTCACTGCATAAAGGCAAGAACGGCTTCCTTCTACACCCAGTCTGTTACTTTACTCATCTGAGCTGTTGTCAACAGGCCACCAAGAGGAGGCAGGCAATTACTTTTACACCAACTGTTAATAGTAAATAATCTTATTAAGAATGGTAAAGAGTTTCATTAAAATTATAACCACTCACTTTTAAAATAATAAAGTAGAACATCAGATTCCTAGCGATGTGGCTGTTCACATGTCTTCGTGGTACCCAAGTCTGGGTCTAAGCAATTTTGTCTTCGTTTTTTATTTAAAAGAGGAAATCCTTCTCACTCTCTTGTAGCTCTCTGTTTTGTTCTAAAGACAAAAGTCAAATGAAGTAAAGATCATGACTAACTAGGACAGATAAAAATGGAAAAACTGTGTGTCAGATGTGAAAATTTAAGAAGAGCTATGATATTCCTACATTGTTATTCCTTTATGCTTCCCAGGGTATGCTACATTTTTGCAAAAAGTCAGGAGGTTTAGAAACCACACAGAGAAACATTCCTTGGAAAGGGGAACTCTTCAATCGTCTAAGATTACAGATCCTTGAATTGGAATGGTATGCAGTTGAGTTTTCCATTCACAGTTCCAGGAAAAAATGGGATTTTTTTCCCATTAAGAATACTGTTATTTAGTTATTTTGAAGTATACAGTACATACATGCTTTTTTATAAAACCACTAGATTTCATAAGTAGCACACATTTGAGTAGTATTTCAAAACCTCTCTACTGCTTTTAAATCAGATCTGGGGCTTGACTATAGAAAAAAAATTCATTTCAAATACAGAACAGAAGCTGAAGTATCTATCATATGGCTCATAAAGTACTTAAATCTTACTATTTATTTCTTGAGAATGACTCAGCCATTTATATTTATTATACTAAAACACTACACAACTACTGCCAATAAATATTGGAAAAGCTGAACAATCCAGACACACTGTGGTAATTATTCTATCCTGACAAAACTTTTCATAAATCTTGAGAAAAAAGGAGCATGATTTAAAACTGAAAAATAATCTTAACTAAGTAACATACAATTAAAGCACTGCAGTTTAAGTCAATTTTCCTTTCTGTTTTGCCCAACTACATGTGAAGTAAACTATATATAGTAAGTTAAACTCTAAACCTCTGTTTATTTTCCTGTAAAATATGGAAAATAGAAACAGCCCAACCAAAAGCATAGGACTCTTTCAGCTGCTGATGAAAGATACCCAAATCAAAATGGCAAAAGGAAAGAAAAAGAATGCATTGACTCCTGTGGATGAAAAGTCCAGGGGTAGCCTGGCATCACTGTGGTTCGATCCTGGTTCAAACAGTGTCATTAGAACTGAGTCACCCTCTATGCCTTGGCCCTGCTTTTCTTTGTTAGACCCAAGTCTCTGGCAGCCTCTCCTCATGGGGCAAGACAGCCTCCAACAACTCCAGGCTTATATCCAACTGGCTTTAGAAAGTGGTCTGTTTCTCTACTGTTACAATGGTAGTCCAATAATTGATTGGCAATGACCCCAATTAGCATGACTTGGATGTTGTGTTTATCTCTGAATCGCTCTTTGTAATCAGGCAGATGTGAAATTTGATTGGTCACGTCTAGGCCATATGCCTATCCCATAATTTGGGTGGGGAGCCAGCCCTAGCCAAACAGTGGGAATTTGAGAGTTGGTGAGGAATAGTAGCATCCCACAGAAAATCTGGGTGCCATTATGACAAAGAGAATATATTAAGGTATAATATATTATTATGCATATAATATATACAGTCGTGATAACCAAATAAGATAATAGATGTAAGATATCACATGACTAAGGGATTCTTTTTTGTTATGCCAGATGTTATTTAATTAGAATATCTCTAAAAAAAAGTTTATGTTTTAAATAATGGCATTAGGCATTTTATAAATAGAAACATCTGAGTTAAACATCTCTTACAGATCTCCATTTCATTTTGCCAACTTCTCCTCTGTAGTCCTGGTGGCAAATTCTCATGGTGCTGACTGCAGAAGAAAAGACCACTAAGTATTATTTTCAGCATAAGAGTTCAAATTCCTCAAAAGAATTAAGCAAACTTATGACGAGCAAATAACAAAGCGCTTTAAATGAGTTGAAGATAGTGGTAAGATCTTACTTTGCAATTATGCAACATGTCATTATTTGAACAAGTCTGCATGGAAGCAGGCATTTTGACGTTTGTATTGCACATTTGTTATTTGAGCACTTACCTGAAAACTGTCTTGATTTTCAAGTATTCTAGATACTGGCTAAATGGTCATGAGCCCTAGTTCCTGTTCCTGGGCACACAAAAGGTCTGGATATACCAGCCCCTTTGCATTGGATTGAGGTCAGGTGACTCTGTTGGGTCGATGGACTATGGGCAGAGGTGAGGTAAGCCACTTCTGGATCTGGCAGTTCTTCAGTCCCACTGTCCAATGTGATACCCTTGCAAATCACATCTCAAAGATTCATAAGACTGTAGGAACCTGAACCCCTGAGGTAGCAGGAAATCTGTCAAAAGGAGCTACAAGACCCACTTGGAAATATTACAAAAGTAAATACATTTTTTATTCTTTTTAAAAAATTATTATACTTTAAGTTCTGGGATACACATGCAGAATGTGCAGGTTTGTTACATGGCTATGCACACGCCCTGGTGGTTTGCTGCACCCATCAACCCGTCATCTACATTAGGTATTTCTCATAATACTATCACTCCCCTAGCTCCCATCTCCGACAGGCTCCTGCTCATGATGTTCCCCTCCTTGTGTCCATGTGTTCTCATTGTTCGACTCCAGCTTATGAGTGACAACATGCAGTGTTTGGTTTTCTGTTTCTGTGTTAGTTTGCTGAGAATGATGGTTTCCAGCTTCATCCATATCCCTGCAAAGAACATGAACTCATTCTTTTTTATGGCTGCATAGTATTCCACATATATGTACCACATTTTCTTTATCCAGTCTATCATTGATGGGCATTTGGGTTGATTCCAAGCCTTTACTATTGTGAATAGTGCTGCAATAAACATACGTGTGTGTGTGTCTTTATAGGAGAATGATTTATAATCTTTTGGGTATATACCCAGTAATGGGATTGCTGGGTCAAATGGTATTTCTAGTTCTAGATCCTTGAAAAATCACCACACTGTCTTCCACAATGGTTGAACTCAAGATTTGACTCTCTGTTTATTATTGGTGTATAGGAATGCTTGTGATTTTTGCACATTGAGTTTGTATCCTGAGAATTTGCTGAAGTTGCTTATCAGCTTAAGGAGATTTTGGGCTGAGACGATGGGGCTTTCTAAATATATATAATCATGTCATCTGCAAACAGAGACAATTTGACTTTCTCTCTTCCTATTTGAATACTCTTTATTTCTTTCTCTTTCCTGATTTCCCTGACCAGAACATTTAATACTATGTTGAATAGGAGTGGTGAGAGAGGGCATCCTTGTCTTGTGCCGGTTTTCAAAGGGAATGGTTTCAGCTTTGTCCCTTCAGTATGATATTGGTTGTGGGTTTGCCATAAATAGCTCTTATTATTTTCAGATATGTTCCATCAATACCTAGTTTATTGAGAATTTTTAGCATGAAGAGGGGTTGAATTTTATTGAAGGCCTTTTCTACATGTATTGAGATAATCGTGGTTTTTATCATTGGTTCTGTTTATGTGATGGATTACATTTATTGATTTGTGTATGTTGAACCAGCCTTGCATCCCAGGGATGAAGCCAACTTGATCATAAGCTTTTTGATGTGCTACTGGATTGAGTTTGCCAGTATTTTATTTTATTGATTTTCACATCGATATTCATCAGGGATATTGGCCTGAAATTTTCTTTTTTTGTTGTGTCACTAACAGGTTTTGGTATTAGGATGATGCTGCCCTCATAAAATGAGTTAGGGAGGAGTCCCTCTTTTTCTATTGTTTGGTACAGTTTCAGAAAGAAAGCTACTAGCTCCTTATTATACCTTTGGTAGAATTTGGTTGTGAATCTGTTTGGTCCTGGGCTTTTTTTTTTTAGGTTGGTAGGCTATTAATCACTGCCTCAATTTCAGAACTTGTTATTGGTCTATTCAGAGATTTGACTTCTTCCTGGTTTAGTCTTGGGAGAGTGTATGTGTCTAGGAATGTATCCATTTCTTCTAGATTTTCTAGTTTATTTGCATAGAAGTGGTTATAGTATTCTCTGATGGTAGTTTGTATTTCTGTGGGATCAGTGGTGATATCCCCTTTACCATTTTTTATTGTGTCTGTTTTATTCTTCTCTTTTTTCTTCTTTATTAGTCTGGCTAGCAGTCTATATATTTTGTAGATCTTTTCAAAAAACCAGCTCCTGGATTCACTGATACTTTTGAAGGGCTTTTTGTTTCTCTATCTCCCTCAGTTCTGCTCTGATCTTAGTTATTTCTTATTTTCTGCTAGCTTTTGAATTTGTTTGCTCTTGCTTCTCTAGTTCTTTTAGTCGTGATGTTAAGCTTTTAATTTTAGATCTTTTCTGCTTTCTCCTGTGGGCATTTAGTGTTATAAATTTCCCTCTAAACCTGCTTTAGCTGTGTCCCAGAGATTCTGGTACATTGTGTCTTTGTTATCATTGGTTTCAAAGAACTTATTTATTTCTGATTAATTTTGTATTTGCCCAGTAGCCATTCAGAAGCAGGTTGTTCAGTTTCCATGCAGTGTGTGGTTCTGAGTGAGTTTCTTAATCCTGAATTCTAATTTGACTGAACTGTGGTCTGACAAACTGTTTGTTATGATTTCTATTCTTTTGCATTTGCTGAAGAGTGTTTTACTTCCAATTATATGGTCAATTTTAGAATGGGTTGGAGTTATTATGATCTGTAGAATGCAATAGGCAAGTCTAGAACAAAATAAAATTTCACTAATAATAGTACTGCTTCATATATTGACAAATCTACATAGGACTATGCTAATTGACAAGAGCAGCAATTGATTCAAGCTCCCTTAGACCTTTGAGGAAACTCTCCTCATCTTTTCCAACCCCAGGAAAAAAGAACAGTTAAAAAATAATTGGCCAATCTCAGCACTTTGAAAACAGAGGCAGGTCGATCACAAGGTCAGGAGTTTGAGACCAACCTGATCAGTATGGTGAAACCCTGTCTCTACTAAAAATATAAAAATTAGCTGGACGTGGTGGCACACACCTGTAGTCTCAGCCACTCGGGAGGCTGAGGCAGGACAATTGCTTGAACCTGGGAGGCAGAGGTTGCACTGAGCCAAGATCATGCCACTGCACTCCAGCCTGGGTGACAGAGCAAGACTCTGTCTCAAAAATAAATAAATAAATAAATAATAAATAAGTAAAATAATGAACAATTTTGACTTCATTTCCTCATTTTTACTTACATTGCACAATTACCATGTGCCAAGTTTGTGCCAAAAGCTTACTAGCTGCCTACAGGCCCTTAAGCACAATATGTCCAAATTAAATCCAATGTCTTTGCCTATACAGTTCCCAAACTTTCAGTTCAATTCTTTATCCCATTGAAAGACAATGCTACCAAACTTCGCCAGCTAAAAACCTAGGAATCGACCTTAATTTCTATTTCTCTTAAGTTGATCCTGCAGACCTTACACTTATTACCTTTATTCTACTCCAAACTATCTGCATCTCCTTCCTGATGATTACCTGATGATTACTGAAAGAGATACATTACTTGTTCTCCTTCTCCCAGTCCTGTCCCTTAACCAACATTCACTTTGCAGCTACATTAATCTTTCTAAAATGCAAGCCTGATCATGTCAGCCTCACTCTTAAAATCATCTAGTATTTTCCTGTTACTCTTAGGATAGTCCAGTCTCCACAGTATAACTTATAAGACCCTGTATGATCTGGCCCTTGCTTCCCTCTCTAGTTATCTTTTGTCATTGCTCCCAACAGATACACTCAAGCCAATCATTACGATGAAAAATCCATATGTGTCTGATCCCTCCAAGATGCCATTTTGCTAAATTGATAGGTGCTAGAACTTTGAAAGTGAGTTATATCTGCCTATGGTGCTCTCCAATTCTATCCCTCTGCTACGCTTGTAAACATTTATGGGGCCTGGAGGAAAAGGCCCACGTGCTATATACTTAAATAATGAAAAGCTATCACTCTAGCCAAGACTGTTAAATAAAATGCATTCTATGCTTCCATCTCACTAAATATATTCATACGAACCTGTAAGGCTAGGCTGGAATTTTGAATTCTTAGGTTTTTAGCTGCATTGGACCATGACAGTAGTGTGAGGAGAGATGGTCTTCGGCAGCCGGTCCTTTGAGCACACACATGGATACTCGGCCCAAAGGTCAGTCCACATCCTGTTAAATAGCACCCTTGGCCACTCCATAGGCCTGAGTGCACATAGAATCATGATCTGCACTTGGAAGAATAGACCTGGGCCAGAGGTCCACACAGTCACTGAGAGAGGCTGTCACTGTAGGGACAGGGAAGTCCTGACTTCTGGGTATTCAGAGAATGGTCTAGAAGGGGGCACTGCAGGCTTTGAGTGAGAACATCCCTTTCATGCTACAGACTCCTTTCCTTAAGGGGAGGGGCACAGTTAGAAGATGACCCGATTTGGGCCTGCAGAGAAGAGCCCAGAGGTCCTCTTGCCTGGACCTAAGGTCAGTGTTTCTTCCTGTCTGTCTCCACCCAAGGTAACCACTATCCTGAATCATAACGAATCATTTCCTTCCTTTTTTATTTACATAGTTCTATTTCATATCTATATAGTCCTAGAAGTATCACACTTAGTTTTAGTGTTTCAAAGTTTATGAAAAGTGTATTTGTATGTATTTTGGGAATTTATTTTATATATCTGTCTATCTAGTTATCATCAATTTATTTACTTTTTACACTCTATATTGTTAATAGTCATTCATATTGTGATGTGAAGCTGAAGGTCATTCATTTTGAATGCTGTATAATATTTTATTGTTTGATGGTCACTAGTTTATTTATACATTCTGCTGACAACAGGCATGTAGGTTGTTCCTAGGTCTTTGCTATTTTTTAAATAGTATTGCTGTAAAGATCTTCTTCTGCATCCCTGGTACACATGTGCAAGAGTTCTTCTTTGGTGCTTACCTAGGAGTGAATTGCTGGGTCTTACTTCTGGTTGGATCTTACAAGTTCTGATATGTAATGGTGTCATTATCATTCACTTTAAAATTTCCATTATGATTTCTTTACCTCATGAGTCATTTAAAGAGCATGTTTTTAAATTTTAAATATGTGGGGAATTCATATTTTTCTTATTATCTATTAGCTTAATTGAGTTGATGTCAGAAGATGTGGTCTATATTATACATATTTTAAGATATTTTTGAGGCTTACATTTTGCCTAAATACATGATCAACATTTATAAGTGTTCTATGTGTACTTGAGAATAATGTAGTTTACATTATCTAATTGTTGGGTGCAGAATTCCATCTATGTCCATTAGGTCAAGTTTTTAAATTGTGTTGTTGAGATCTTCTATGTTCTTGCCTAGAATCGATGGATTAACATTTCAAAAAATGAGGGCAATTTAATGAAATTTCTCACTATTTGGTGGAGTTTTGTTTACTTCCTTTATATATTTTGAGGCTATCAAATTAGGTGCATGGTGTTTAGAATAGTTATACTTATTGATGTGTATAGGTAGATAAATACATACAGATCTCTGACTCTAATGGTGTTTTTGTCTTAAAATCTACTTTATCCAACATTAATACAGACACACAAGCTTTCTTTTGGTAACCATTTGTCTTATTTTGTTCCATTCTATTATTTTCAACACAGATTTCATTGTTATTCCCAGTTTGTTCTGTCTTCTGGGTATCTTGTGAACCCTTGTTACGTGACTTGCCTTGGCCAACAGAATATTGGTGGGATGACAGTTAGTGGCTGTAAACTTGTTTGAAAGGTTGGACAAATTATCTTGTATTTTGCCAGGATAAGACCCTGCCTTGAGTAGCCACTGGTCCAAGGAAGATAAGAAATATTTGGAACAGACTAAGGGTGAACCTATATTTTGGAGCAAACCCCAGGTGGGCAAAATCAGCTGTTCCCAAGCTGACCCACGGATGCATGAGCAAGAAACTATTATTGCATATGACTGAGATTATGTGGCTGCTACATAGCCAAAGTGGGCTGACATAACATATCCTATCCTTTTAGTATGTCTCTTATAAAAGTCACATAGCTGGAATTTTTTATTTTAATAGTTTTTAGGGTACAGGTAATTTTGGCTACAAAAACGAGTTCTATAGTGGTATATTCTGAGATTTTAGTGAACCCATCACCCTAATGGTGTACACTGTACCCAATATACTGTCTCTTATCTCTCACCTTCCTCCCAATCTCACCACCACAAGTCCCCGTAGTCCATTATATCACTCTGCATGTCTTTGCGTTCTCATAGCTTAGCTCCCACTTATAAGTGAGAACATATAGTATTTGGTTTTCAATTTCTGAGTTACTTCACTTAGAATAATGGCCTCCAGCTCCATCTAAGTTGTTGCAAAAGACATTATTCATTTCTTTTTATGGCTGAGTAGTATTGAAAGGTATAAATATACCCCATTCTCTTTATCCACTCCTTGGTCGATGGGCACTTAGGTCAGTTCCATATCTTTGCAACTGTGAATTGTGCTGCTGTAAATATGTGTGTGCATATCTTTTACATATAATTTTCTTTCCTTTGGGTGGATACCCACTAGTGGGATTGCTGGATTCAGTGGCAGATCTACTTTTAGTTCTTCAAGGAATCTCCATACTGTTTTCCATAGCAATTGTACTAATTTCCATTCCCACCAGCAGTGTAAAAGTGTTCTCTTTTTACTGCATCCATGCCAACATCTATTGTTTCTTAACTTTAATTATGGCCATTCTTGCAGGAGTAAAGTGGTATCTCATAGTGGTTTTGATTTGCATTTCCCTGATGATTAGTCATGTTGAGCATTTTTTTCATATGTTTGTTGGCTGTTTGTATAACTTCTTTAAAATTCAATCAGAAAGATGGGTTTAATTTCTTTAGATTTATTGAAATTGTTGATATAGTTTTATATATTTATATACACCAAAGGATTTCACTAAGGTAATTAATTAGTATTTTAGTTTGGATTCCTCCTCAAGCAAACTATGAAATAAGGATTTGGGTGCAAGTTGTGCATTTGGGAAGTGATCACAGGAGTAGAGGAACTGAGAAAATGAAACTAGAAAAAAAAAGGAAACCAAAAAAATAAAATAAAATAAAGTAAAATAAGTATGGGGCCACCACTTCTGGTGAATGCAACCTGCTGTGGATCATCCCTTCTGATGAGGATACAAAAGGCATTGGCCAGATCAGTATCTGAATGTCAAGTGTCAGAGGCTGTATTAATCTGTTTTAGGAAGATGCCACATATATACAGCATGGCAGTTGTGGCTGAGGCCTCCCTTGGTTACATTCACAGTAGTCCACTATAATCCACCATATTCCACCTCCATCTGTTTTTCTTTTTAAAAGAAGCCATAATGATGAGTTAAATAGAGACATAATGGAAAACACTACCTATGTATCCTGTAAGTCTCTGAGAGTATTGTTAATTACTGCCTGCTGCCTAATTTGTGGTATTGCTTCTAATTTGCTGTCTTGGCTGGTTGCAGAGAAAGCAGTAGTTTCATGGGCTTCCACTTGCCGTTTCCTACTAGTGTATCACTTACCTCACAAGTCAGGAAACCAAAAGGAGGGTTCTGCAAGCACGTGAGTATGTCCATCTTGGTTACACACTCAGAGATTGGAATAATATGAACAGGTTGAGTCTGCAAACCCACTGTGAGATGGATTTGGTCCAAGATTCCATTTATTGTCTGTCTTCTGTTTTGTCCTCACTATAACTGGGGAGCTATGGGAGTATTTTGAGTCTTCTGGTATTAGAAGGAGTTCAGGTTCATTATTTCATTGCAGAGTTTTATTCCTAGGTTCTCCCTTCTAGAACCATTCCTGGTACCAACAATCTTAGATTAGGTACCAAAAGCAGACCCTGAGATATGAATTTGAGTTCAAATGGTCTTAAGAAACACAGTGAGTGATATAGTTTGGCTACGTCCCCACCTAAATCTCAACTTGAATTGTATCTCCCAGAATTCCCACGTGTTGTGGGAGGGAGCCAGGGGGAGGTAACTGAATCATGGGGGCTGGTCTTTCCCATTCTATTCTCATGATAGTGAATAAGTCTCAAGAGATCTAATGGGTTAATCAGCTTTGCTTCTTCCTCACTTTTGCTTCTTCCTCATTTTTCTCTTGCTGTCGCTATGTAAGAAGAGCCTTTCGCCTCCTGCCTTGATTCTGAGGCCTCCCCAGCTGTGTGGAAATGTAAGTCCAATTAAACCTCTTTTCATTCCCAGTTTTGGGTATGTCTTTATCAACAGCGTGAAAATGAACTAATACAGTGAGATAGTGGAGAAGTGAGAAAATCAAAGTAGAAATGTAAATAAAAGACGTGTTAATATGTTAATGACTGGGCAATTGAAGCTTGGTTCTTTTGGGAACCCTCAGAGACCCTGTATAAGTCACACCTAGAATAGTTCCAGAGGGACAAGAAAGTTGGGATATTTATTTTCCAACCCACATCTTTCAGTGGTTGAGAGTTGTTTCTGGGGGTATTCATTCCTAGGCACTTCTGGCCTGCCAGCATGTGGATTGAGCATGTGTCTACAGGCTGAGAACAACCTTAGTCAGAGAGGGGCAGCTGCATAAGGTAGGAAGTCATTGGAGTGCTTGGGATTTGTTCACCAAATCTACAGGCAGAAACTGACAAACTGACTCTAAAATTAGTATGGAAATAAAAAGGACATAGAATGCCTGCAACAGCTTTGAAAAAGGAAAAAATAGAGAACTAATATTTTCTGATGTCAACATTTACAGTTATCAGAATACTGCAGTACTGGCATTAAGACAGACAAATCTATGAAACAGAACAGAGAGTCCAGATACAAAAGTGACAACAACTGATCTTTGACAAAAGGGCAAATGCAGTTTAGTGGAGGAAGGATAGTTTTCTCAATAAATTATATTAGAATAATTGGATACCCATATATCAAAAAAACTTGAATCCATGTCTTGTGCCTTATTAAATAAATTAACTCAAAATTGATTATTGACCTAAATGTAAAACTTAAAACAATCACACCTCTTGAAGAAAATATAAGCAGAAATGTTTGTGACCTTAGATTAAGCAGAGACTTCTTATATGACACCAAAAGTACTATCCATAAAAGAAAAAAATGGGCCAGGCATGGTGGCTCATGCCTGTTATTCCAGCACTTTGGGAGGCCGAGGAGGGTGGATCACCTGAGGTCAGGAGTTTGAGACCAGCCTGGCCAACGTGGTGAAACCCCGTCTCTACTAAAAAAGAAAAATTAGCCAGGCATAGTGGCGGGTGCCCATAATCCCAGCAATTTAGGAGGCTAAGGCAGGAGAATTGCTTGAACCCAGGACGCAGAGGTTGTAGTGAGCCAGGATCATGCCATTGCACTCCAGCCTGGGCAACAAGAGTGAAACTCCATCTCAAAAAAAAAAAAAGAAAAGAAAAGAAATAAGAAAAAAATTGATATACTGAACTTCATAAAAATGTAAAACTTCTCTTTAAAAGAGATTGCAAGACAAATCATAGACTAGAAAAAAAATTACAATTTACACATCTGATAAACAACTTCTACCCAAAATATATAAAGAAGTCTCAAAACTCAACAATAAGAAACCTTCCATTTTTGAAAATGGGCAAAAAAATCTCCACAGACACTTCATCAAAGAGGATGTGGATGGCACATAAGCCTATGAAAAGATGATTAACATCATCAGTCATTAGAAAAATGCAAGTTAAAACTACAATGTGATTCTACTGCATACCTTTTACAGTGGCTAAAATTAAAGGACTGACTATAGCAAGTACACAGGATGTAGTAGAACAGGAACTCTCTTCAATGGCTGATAAGAATGTTTGGAAAACATGTTGGCAGTTTTTTAAAAAAGTTAAAGATATCTTGACCACATGATCTAGCCATTTAACTCTTACATAAAAAATAAATATAAGCATATATTCATTCAAAGACCTGCACATAGATGTTCACTGTAGCTTTACTTATAAAAATCAAATAGAATACAATCAGCAATAAGAAAGAATGTACTCTTGATACACGCGACAATACAACATTTTTTTTATCTCCATCAAAACTGTTGTACAGCTTGCTGATATTCCACATTTCTTAATGTGTAGATAGAGTCATCTCACAATAAAGTGGGCATCATTTTGTAATGCTTATATAATCTAGAAGAGGGGTTGGCAAACTTTTAATGTAAAGGGTCAGATGGTCAATATTTTAGGTTTGCAAGCCAGATGGTGTTAGTCACAACTGTTCAACTCTGACTCTGTAGCACAAATGCAGCCATAGGCAATAGACAAAAGCATTGGTGTGGCAGTGTTCCAGCAAAATGTTATTTACAAAAACCAGCAGTAGGTGGATTTGGCCTTTTGCTCACCTCTGGTTTAGAGCATTAGAACCAGTCAGTCTTTCAACGTTTCCTAATTTTTTTTTTTTTTTTGAGACAGGGACTTGCTCTGTCACTCAGACTGGAGTGCAGTAGCGCAGTTATGGCTCACCACAACCTCCTGGGCTCAAGTGATTTCCCCACCTCAAACTGTTGAGTAGCTGGGACTACAGGCAGATGCCACCATGTTTGGCTAATTTTTGGGGGGTATTTTTTTGTAGAGACAATGTTTCACCATGTTGCCCAGGCTGGTCTCGAACTCCTGGGTGCAAGCAATCTGCTGTCCTCAGCCTCCCGAAGTGCTAGGATTACAAGTGAGGCAACGTGCCTGGCCCATTTCCCTGATTTAATGTGTTTGGATCTGAGTCCTATTGGCCATTCGCCTAACATATTGATCCTGGATATTAGGGAAGATATCAGTGGACCAAGCCATCTCTGTGATGCCAAGAAGCTTGGGGATTTAGTTATCTGGGGAGTTTTACAGTGTCAGGGAACAGATTCTTTATCCCACAGTGTGTTAAAGGCCCATGAGAGGTGTGGTGGATTAAATATTACTGAAAATTCTTTGTCATCTCCCTTTCCCTGTGCACCACCTGATGGAAAGGTAGAGTTTATTTTTTGCTCCTTTTGAATCTGGGCTGGCTCTGTGACTGCTTTAACCAATACAGTGTGATAGAAGGGTTGCTATTCCAGTTCTGGGTGTAAACCTTAAGAAAGTCTCGGAAGTTTCTGATTTTGTATTTTCAGCTACCCTGAGTCGGTATCTAAATGGTCTGCTTACCTTATGAAGACACTATAAGGAGAGATAACGTGGTGAACACAGGTGAAGAGCTAGAGGCCTGAGACTAGATGGGGAGGAAGAAGCCAGCCATGCCAGCATCCAGAGCTGAACTCAGCATTCCAGCACCTGTGCAGAGGCCTCAGTCAGGCCACAGCTAACCGCAGACCCAACTAGCAGTATATGGAACAGGAGAATTGCCCGGATCATCCCAGTCAACAAAAATAATAAAATTGTTTTCAGCTATTAAGTTTAAACACATGAAATAAGGAGATAAAAATATTGACTGAGACTCTGTCTGAATGGATTAGTTAGTTTAGTGATTCTCAAAAGGCTCTTTTTTAATGCATGTAAGTGTCCACAAAATAAAAGTATCATGGTTTCCAGGTTCAAATATGCTGGAAAACTATTTTGTGAATCAGAATTACATTGGTTTATTTACTGTAGAACTTCTCAGAGGCTTTAACATTCAATAACCATAACCATTATAAAAACTCCAAGAGGACAGAAGAGTTGCCTGTAACATTTTTTAAAGTGTGTTTATTTACAACCTGAGGAAGGATTCCCAGAAGAGACGGTGTCTAAGCGGTGTCTCAACCATGACATAAAGTCTCCTAGATACTGGACAAGATCATTTTTAAGCATATTTCCAGCTCCAAATGTTATTATTAACTTGAATCCATTATAAAATGGCCTCTGTTAGTACTATGAGATCTGTAACACAAGAAGTGGAACAAACACATGAAGTTCCTGTTGGAAATTCAAACTTCTCATACAGCCTTCACTCAGTTCTACTCATTATTGATAAAGGCTTCTGCTTTGAGTCACCTAAGTACTTCTGAGCCCAAACTTAATCAATGCCTTGAAGTGAAAATGTGGTGTCAGGCAATTTATATTCATGAAACCAACCAACCAACCAACCCATATCATGACTTAGTGGTGTGAGACCTCAGCAAAAACTTTATATGAACTAAATTTGTCTCATTTGTATCTTCTCATATCTGTCACATAATTTCCTCTGTCCAGTGACACTGGTCCTTTGATTTGAAAATCGTCTCAGTTGTCTTTTCTTTGTTAAACTAACAAAAATAAAAGTGAAAGAATCAACATGATCCAAACTCATCCATCTGTTGGGACATGTCTTCATTGCTCTACTTGGAATCTCAGCACAAAAATTCTTGAATTACCTGTCTACACAGTTTGCATTTCTCCCCTTCTCTTTTCATTTACACCACAATCTACTGCAATTTGCCCCTTCTCTCAGTCTCTCTCAAAACTGGAAACTTTCCCCAAGTATTTGTACTGAATCTCAAACTTTCAGTTCTTACCTGTGTACAAGGTGACTGAAAGTAAGGAAAGCTCCCATATCCATACGTCTTTTCCTCCTCCTACCCATAAGCCCAATACCTGACCTCCAGACCTATACAACTAACAACCTATTTCTACCTTAATACCATAAAGTATAAACAAATTTCTCCCAATGCCAACAACATCAAACCTGCTTAATTATTTACTCATGGATTCAGTTGATACTTGTCAGGCATCTATTCTTGGTCAAGAACTTTGCTAGGCATTAGATTCTAACAGTGATCAAGACTTCACCCATAGAGAGCTTATAGTCTAGTAGTGGAGACAGACAAATAGACTAACAATTATAGAGGAAAACCTGAGTTTTTATGGGAGCACAGAGAAGAGACACTTAGTTCAGCCTTGATAGTGGTGATGGGGGTTTGAGAAGGGTGGTATGAAAGGCCTCCCAGAGGTGAAAATGATTAAATCCAGTCTTTAAGAATGGGTAGTGACGAGCAGCCAGTCAGAGGAAGTACCTTGTAGAGGGACTCACGGGAAGAAACTGTATTACATACTCAGGGAACAGCGAGTCGTTCTGCCTAGCTGACCAAAGAATGATGCCTAGTGAAGAGCGATGGATGATCAATACAGGTGGAGGAAGGCTTCCTTTAAGGAACCCTAATTCTTGGACCACTTTGGTATTGTCAACAATTACATGTTTTGTTTTTTCCTTGTAGAGGGAGTACTTAAAACAAATATACCATGTTTACAATAAAGTTAAACATGCATCTACCCTATTACTGAACAGTTGTATTCTCAGATAGGTAGCCGAGAGAAATGAAAGTTAAACATGCATCTGCCCTATTACTTAACAGTTGTATTCTCAGATAGGTAGCTGAGAGAAATGAAAGTTAAACATGCATCTACCCTATTACTGAACAGTTGTCTTCTCAGATAGTTAGCAAAGAGAAATGAAAACACATGTCCGTGCAAAGACTTACATAAGAATATTCAAAGCATCCTTATTAGTAATAGCCCCAACTGGAAAGAACCCAAATTCCATCAATAGGAGAATGAATAAATACATGATGGTATATTTATATAGTTTACTATGGTAAATGCCCACAAGAGTACCCCTTTTAGGAGTCTAAAGGTAGCAACATGATTTGATTTGCCCACACTGCATAATAGAACAAACTATCCATACATGCAACAATGTGGTTGATTCTCAAAATCATGCTAAGCAAAATAAGACAGACACAAAAGATTACATCCTGAGTGATTCCACTGACATGAAGTCTGAGAGTAGGTAAAATGTATTATGGTGACAGAATTAGAGCAGGGTTGCTCTAGGGGGTGGGGATGGATGAAGAAGTGAGTATGGATGGGAAAGGGAACTTTCTGGGTGGTGGAAATGCTCTCTATTTGTTTTAGGTGATGGGTACATGAGTTTATTCAAAACTCATTGTGCTGAACACTATGATATGTACATTTTATTGAATGCTAAATTTCAACAAGAGTATTTCTTTTCAGAGTCTAAAGGTAACAACATGGTTTGGTTTACCCACATTAAGCTGTTCAAGTCTTAAAACATTGTACTGTGCAGTTCAATGACTCTGAAATACATTTTTAAAGGCATGGAAGAGAAACACAAACAAGATGTGAACAGATTCTTCAAAAAATTAGTAAGATATAATTACTTCATTTTACCTGGAATTTGCATAGACATTTTGGAAGTTTTCAATTAAAAAACCCTGAGAAATCAATGACCCCTGATATGGACATTTATGAAGAGTAACTCTTTTGTCATCTATGAATTAATGTATTAAGGAACTGGGAGAAAATCCAGATGAAATTTGATAGAATATGAAAAAAAATTGAGAGATAAAGTCAAATAGAAATCGCTCTGACATCAAGAAGTAAATTGTAACAGAAATATTTTTTAGATAATACAAAGAGCAATAATTCATTAACAGGAAGAGAGGAGTACTGAATGGGCTTTTTATTCTTTGATAACACATTTAATGCAGAGGACTGAATCACATGAACTCATTGGAAAAATATTTAAATTTCTTTCAAATTTGATACACAATCCTGACATTGACAGAGATAAAATCAAACTCACACTATACCATTAGGAGGACACCAGTGACAAGCTGGTTAGTAAGTATCATCAATTGACAGAGTATTTAAAATTATTTACATACAGGGAAATTAGCAATGCCCTGAAATCTTACAGCTCCTGCAGTTCATATATCAAAGAAATTTGATTGAAGTTTTCCTGTACTTGACAACATCCTGAAAACTTACTTATATTTATGAAAGAGTTGTGAACCAGAAAGAAAACAAATTTCAATCAATCTTACAAAAAGAATGACTGAACGAATTATCATTGTTTTCTCTCCATAGGAAAAATATAAAAAATTCTTGTCATGTGGTCAACAGTATGCAGCCATGTAGAATTATAGATGTGATCAGTCAGTTAATTAATATAAAATATAGTTTTTTTCTGACATTTTGTGATGTTTCTGGCATTTGTCAGAATGTTAAAACTTGTAATTTGTTGTGATTAGTTTTCTCTCTGCAATAAATAGTCCCTTTTGTTAGTAATTCTGCATTTGTAATTGTGTATTCTTTTTCTTAAAATGCATGTCAAAAATTATACTAGCATAAGACCCTCCAACACTTGGAGCCACCCATGTCTTTTTTAGATTTTGTGTTCCACAAGGGCAGGGGCTCTGGGCTTTTTCTCTCCACACCTGACCAAAAGTAGGCGCTTAAATACATGTGTAGTAAAATGGAATGGGGGCAAACAGTCACGTAGTATAGTAGGAAGCAAAACTTTGGTGATGGTGAGAGCAGTACAGATACATCTGGATCACAGTCTAAATTCTCTCCAGGGGCCAAATATATAAATTTTACCCCTTGGGTTATTGGTCTGGCAGACTCCAATTTTTAGTAGGGTTTATATAATCTAGGCTTCCTGTAACTCTGCCCCACAGGATACAGGTATTACTCAGTTGAAGTTAAAAATTAAATATAGGATTATGTACAATGCTTTATAACTTTCTTGTAAGGATAATCTCAGTACATTTCTGGTTTTCTGATATTTTGGAGGAAATGCTACAAATAGGTAAGGAAAGTTTGAGCCTTTGCTGCAATTTCAAGTATACTTTGAAAAACTCAATTATCTACCTTCGCACTATAAATAATGATGAAAATAGTTTTATAAGACAATTAATATTACAAGTCATTATAAGCCCCATTTTTCTAGGTGAATTGAAATTGTTACTTTTCACAATCAGAAATAGACTTGGTAGAATTACCAAACTATAGGTTTGCTTAAGAAGCTGCCAAGTGAAGCACTACCACCATTATCCCATCCAAACAGATGTTATCCTATTTTTAAAGACTTCTGGGAAAGGGAGATTCCCTAACCTTCCTTAGCAACCACTTGGATGTTTGACAACACTTGCTGTCAGGGATGCTGGTTCTCCGAGCCTGGCTTGAGTATTTTTACATGTTTCTGTGTGTTCATGTTTTTTCTTATCCTCGTTTCCTCTTTTGGTACTAATTTTTGGCTTTTTGGCTTTTTCCATTAATTTTGTCTGTACACATCTTTTTTTGCAAATAAAAATAAAATCTAAAAGGACCCCCCAAAATTAAACAAAACACGTAGAATATGATTTTACATATCACATATATTTGGGATGGAAATGAGTTTTAACTTAAACTTTATACAAATAGTACACAGGCATCTGATATTCACTTCCTATATGTGTGTATATTAAACATTTATGAATTTGTGTGAGTTGAGGAAATATATCATTTTATTGAAACACATTACATTTTGGTAGTGTTAAGTATTTGAACATATAGTTTTGCTTTAGTCTTTCATCTCTTCCGAATGCTTTACAAATTTTTTACTCTTTTTCTTAAGTTGATAAGTTTTGAACTGGATAAGAAATTCTAATAGAGGTCTGAGCAGTGCTGAAGATCTTGGGCAGAACACCTTTTTCATTTCTGCCTTGTTAATTCAGCGTTTGCCTCTCAATTCATCTGTACATCTAGAAATCTGTATTCGTCAGGGTTCTCTAGTGGTAAGAATGAATAGGATATATGTATATATGAAGGGGAATTTACTAGGAGAATTGACTCACAATCACAGGATGAAGTCCTACAACAGGCAGCCTGTAAGCTGAGGAGCAGGGAAGCCAGTTCGAGTCCCCAGACCTCAAAAATAGAGAAGCCAACAGTGCTGCCTTCAGTCTGTGGCTGAAGGCCTGAGGGCCCCTGGCAAACCACTGCTGTAAGTCCGAGAGTTCGAAAGCTGAAGAACTTGGAGTCTGATGTTCAAAGGCAAGAAGCCTCAAGGATGGGAGAAAAATGATGACCAGAAGACTCAGCAACTCTGCTCATTCCACTTTCTTCTGCCTGCTTTATTCTAGCTGTACTAGCATTGACGCTGCCCACTCAGATTGAGGGTGGATCTGCCTCTTCCAGCATCAGCATGATTGGGTTCTAGTGTCCTCACCCAAATCTTATCTTGAATTCCCATGTGTTGTAGGAGGGACCCAGTGGGAGGTGACTGAATCATGGGGGCAGGTCTTTCCCATGTTGTTCTCATGATAGTAAGTCTCATGAGATCTGATGGTTTTCAAAATGAGAGTTTCCCTGCACAAGCTCTCTTCTCTTATCTGCCACTATGTGAGACGTGCCTTTCACCTTCCACAATTGTGAGGCCTCCCCAGCCATGTGGAACTGTGAGTCCATTAAACCTCTTTGTTTTGTAAATTGCCCAGTCTCAGATATGTCTTTATCAGCATCGTAGAAACAGACAATACAGCCCTCACAGATGCACCCAGGAACAATATTTTGCATCCTTCAATCCAAACAAGTTGACCCTCAGTATTAACCATCACAATAACTGACCAATTATCTTTAAATACCCAACTGGCCACATCTCATATGAAAATTGTGATTTGACAGGTGCCAGGAAAGTTACGTTGTTCTGAAATAGTTTTTATTACCAGGTACCTGAATACCTGAAATTCCACTATTAGTGATTCATTTCATTGTACTATTTTTTGGGGGAACTCCTTTAAAATACAGGAACTTTCCAGAATCATAAGACTTCAATCAATTTACTCCAAAAATCTGACCTCCAAGTGTACTTCTCAGATAAGGCACTGGATGTCTGGTAGATGTCTGGGAATGAAGATATATAGACAGAAGATGAACATACCTAATTGGCAGTGGATGATCTTCATTTATGCCATTTGTTCATATGTAAGGATTTATAGCTTCTGCTTTTGCTCTCAAATGTATGGTCATCTTTGTAAAATCAACCAAAGCAGGAAATGGTTATTAAGTGAAGCTATGAGGAGGCTGGGGAATAACTTTAGAGCACTTAGATCTGAACTTGATTCCCTGCTCTCTTACTTGGTGGCTGAGTGACCATGGGCAGATTATTTAACATTTCCCACTCTCAGCCTCCCCATTGACAAACACAGACTTACTCTTAATTGTCTTTTGGGTACACCTTGTAATGATGCAGCCTTTACTATTGGTAACTCCTATTTTGCACAGGCTTGGCATTTCTAAACTATTCAAATCTACCAGACACAGACACTTTTCTACTCCAGGATCACTCTCTTGTTATTTGCATTTCACTTCTAATTGTTTTCCTAAATTTCATCTTTATCAATTCTCTTGTATACCTATTGCCTTAGTTCAGGCCACTATAACAAAGTGTCATTAAATGGGTGGCTTCTAAACAACGTAATTTTGTTTCTCACAGTTCTGGAGCCTGAAAGTCCAAGATCACAGCGTCAGCATGATTGGGTTCGAGTGAGGGTCCTCTTTCAGGTTACAGGTTCTGGGCTTCTTGTGTCCTCACATGCTGAGCTAGCTCTCTGGCCTTTTCTTATAAGAACATTAATCTCATTTAGGAGGGGTCCACCCTGATGCCTAGTTATATCCCAAAGTTCTCACCCCCAGATACTATTACCATCACATTGGGGATTAGATTATAACCTATGAATGTTAGAGGATACCAACATTCAGCCCATAACACCAACCAAGAAAACTGATCTTACAATCTGCATCACTCTGTTTAGCAATGGCTTTGTTATTTTCATCTGTGTTATTGGATATTGTTCTATGTATGTTCATTCTGTGCTACATACCATATTGTCAGGTTTTTGTAAGCAATAAGATTCATCTTGCCTTTTTACTAGGAACCTAGCACAATGTAAAAACAACAAAGAACTGTCAGAATCATATTGCTTCACTGAGTTAAAACTCTAGGCTTATGTATCATTCTCAGCTTCATTCTCGAATTATTTTCTCTGAAAATAAAAGGTGTTAAAGTTATTGCCAGTTTGTAAAAATTGTGAAATAATTTAAAACAGATGCAAACATTCTTGGCAAGTGTAGGAATTGCATCCTTCAGGATTGAGATACAAAATAAAACCAACCTCGATCATGACAATTTCTTTGCTGTACAAACTAAGAAAATTAGTCTGCCTTGAACCAGAGGAAACTTCTACAGAGCTGGAACTGTATCTCCATGGTTCATTTGGTTCTTAGCCTTCTCTCTGGGCCTGCCAATCAAGACACTGAGGAGAGCGCTTTGCATACACAAGTCCTGACTACTTAAAAATGAGGCAGATATCACCAGGGCATTTTAGAGGCCAGACACCAGATGGTAATAATACATTTCAACTATTAGAAGTTTGGATCAGAAGGCTAAAGGTGAACGTCTTATCTCATTTGTCAAATGATGTAATTCATTATTAAATCAGGACACACGAGTTGACATCTGAAGTATAATTTTGGTTGCTAATCATAATGCGCTCACTGGTTCATTTGGCTTGGTTAGCTTATTTAATTGTGTGTTACATTTTACATTTATTAAATACTTAGGAGAATTAGGAAATGAGCTGCACAAATCACAGTTCTGAGTAAATCAAACTTTTCTTCATGTACCAGCTCAACATTAGCATGTTCCAGCTACATGAAGAAATTACACATTCTTTAAAATACTTGAAAGAGGAGACTACAGGAAACTCCGTAAATGTAGTGAGCTTTGACAAGTATGGGCTTTGGGGGCTGCACATTTTTAGAATGAAAGTGAACACATATCCAGCTCACAAAAAGAGAGAGTGGCCATAAATAAGTCAACTTATTGCATTTTATTTTTTTGAGGAGAGTGACAGGATCTTGCTCTATAACCCAGGCTGTAGTGCAGTGTCACAATCACAGCTCACTGCAGCCTTGACCTCCAAGGCTCAAGCAATCCTCTCACCTCAGCCTCCTAAGTAGCTAGGACCATAGACTCATTACACCATGTCTCACTAATTTTTTAATTTTTTTGTAAAGATGGGGCTCACTATGTTGCCCAGGCTGGTTTTGAACTCTTGGCCTCAAACAATCCTCCCATCTTGGCCTTCCAAACTGCTGAAATTACAGGCATGAGCCACCATTACCGGGCCAGTTAATTTATTTAGATACTGATAACAAAAGAAAAAAAATATTCCCAGGGCCTCTACACTGGGAAATCTTTACATAATTCTTACTAAGAAATGAATGAGGTTAGGCTTTTTAAAAAATTATTTTAATTTTTGTGGGTACATAGTAGGTACCCCGTATCTATGAGGTACATGAGATGTTTTGATACAGGCATACAATGCGTAATAATCATATCATGTAAAATGAGTTTATTCTTGAAGAACTTTTAAAGAATAAAATCTTGGTAGCTCTGGCATTGACTCGGGAAAGAAGAGAACGTAATCAATCTGATACTGAATGTATTATAGCTGACGCACTATCTGCAAATGGAGTCATCATCATCTTCATCATTAGCATCATCATCACAGCTAATATGTATCAAACACTTCCAACGTGGCAGGGACTGTTCTATGAATTTCTACCTGTATTAATTCATTT
Organism: Cacajao melanocephalus; assembly: GCA_963573385.1. Taxonomy (NCBI): domain Eukaryota; kingdom Metazoa; phylum Chordata; class Mammalia; order Primates; family Pitheciidae; genus Cacajao; species Cacajao melanocephalus. The sequence continues at coordinate 22,881 of CAUYLG010002095.1, read as the reverse complement.
TATCCTCTCAAAAATTATATGAGGTAGGTACTCTTATGCCCATTATAAAGGTAAGAAAACTGAGGCCATATAAACTGCAAGAATTATAGAATGTTGAAGTTGGAACGAAACTTAGGGCTCACCTTGTTCAACTCCCAATTTATGGATGAGGAAACAGGCACAGAGATTAATGCATTGCACAGTCACATAAGAAGTTGGTGGCTGACCATGAATATTTAGATAAACAATCAGCATACATTAAATGCTTAATGTATAACGTTTAACCCTGACAGTAACACTATGAAAGAAATACTATTGTCCCAATTTTGTAGGAAATTGAAGCTCTTAGAGATGTTACCCTACTTGGTTAAATCACTGTCAGGAAAATGAGGGTGTCGGGTTTTAATCTGTAGCCTGTCACTAGACATCAGGACGGTATCAGCAGACTGCCTCTCGAAGACATAGGACTGTCTCTTCCCTGTTGATTTTGCAGTGCACAGGGTAGCCTCCTTCTCATGCTGTAAACAACTACATTTTAGTTTTCAGCTTTATTAGATCTCATCTCAGAGGAAGCAATTCATGGAACCCTGGAATAATTAAGAAAAAAGCCAAAATGAGTGGCAGCCCCTTTACTAAGTGCTGAAACACCAAAACATCTGTTCTACGTAATCAAATCTGGGTGACAATGGAAAAACTCAACCAAATATCTTTATGCTTTCAGATATCCTGATATTTATAAGTATGCACATTTTCTTCATTTCTGCTTTCACTCAGGAATTTTAGGGGCATTTTACAAACATTGCTATTACATTTGTATAAATACAATAAACCTAGTGATGTAATATCTTGTTGGAAACTTAAATGCCATTGTCTTGATATTTTTTTCTTCTTCAAATTTTTCCCTGGCCATGACACTTAATATTTCCCATTACATGTATATTATCATTTTTTAAAAATAACATCATGGTTTTATTGAATGAAGGGTAAACTTTAAAGATGTCAATTGTTTATTTGTTTATAGCATATCTTTAAGTTTATATATACTTGGATCAATATATACTGCTAGAAATGCTTTTTTAAAATGAGAAGTGCATTCATGCTATTTACTAGAGAGAAGATACGCATATGTATCTATATATGCACCTAAGATTTCACATAATTACTAATTTTTAAAGTTACATACATGGAACTCTTAGTGCTCTAAGTCACCCAGCTAAATATCACATTTTCTGTGTAAAACAGAAAATTTGAAAAACTATATTTTCAAGAGCAAAGTGAATTTGGGAGTTGTTTCATTAACATGGAGACGTGATTTCAACTTGTAACTATCTACTAATAAGAGAAAGGTACCCTTTGTAGATATTCAGAAGGCTATTATTTTTACTCATCTACTCTGATAATACAATGGATGTTCTAAGACAAGCTGGGGGTGGTAACCAAGGGCTTCATTTATCTGAAATTAGAAGTGCCCATAATGGGTTGGCAGAGCTGTGGGCAGCATTGTGTGTTTCCCTGCTCTCTCTAATTAGCCATAGAAAAATGTGAAGAATAGCACCCACATTATCTAAATTCTCTTTAGGATTTGCTACCTTAAAAACTATTTTCCTTTTGTCACATTCAACATGTATAATTAGGCTTTCAGAAAGTCCTCTATTTGGAATTCTTTCCTTGCTGACCTGCCACCCAATTGCAAGTTATATCCAACAGCCATTACTTATTTACTGAAAGCTGTTTCTGGGAAAAGTTTTTTGAATTAATTAATAGAACATATAAGGGGTGTGTGTGTGTGTGTGTGTGTGTGTGTGTGTTTGAGATGGAGTCTCACTCTGTGGCCAGACTGGAGTGCCATGGTGTGATCTCGGCTCACTGCAATCTCTGCCTCCCAGGTTCAAGTGATTCTCCTGCCTGTCTCCCAAGTAGCTGGGACTACAGGCATGTACTCCCATTCCCAGATAATTCTTTAAATATTTTGTAGGAATAGGGTCTCATTATGTTGCTTAGGCTAGTCTGGAACTCCTGGGCTCAAGTGATCCTCCTGCCTCAACCTCCCAAAGTGCTAGGATTACAGGCTCGAGCCACCATGCCCAGCTGGATTAATAATTTTAAAATCCAGATTAGTAAATCTGAGCAATTTTTTTTTGAGATGGAGTCTCCCTTTGTTGCCCAGACTGGAGTGCAATGGCCAGTCTCAGCTCACTGCAACTTCTGCCTCCTGAGTTCAATCAATTCTCCTGCCTCAGCCTCCCGAGTAGCTGGGATTACAGGCGTGCACCACCATGCCCGGCTAATTTTTGTATTTTTAGTAGAGACAAGGTTTCACCATGACCAGGATGGTGTCAATCTCTTGATGGTGTCAATCTCGTGGTATGCCCACCTCAGCCTCCCAAAGTGGTGGGATTACAGGTGTGAGCCACCATGCCTGGCATGATATATGTATTTTTTAATCCCCAGTGTCTACCCCCTTCCTGAAAACTCATCTAGCCCACAAAGGCATCTTCCTCTGGTTCATTCTGGTTGCCTTTCTTACCATATCTCTTAGAACTTTCTCCTCCACACTCCCCACCTCCCAGGCCCAGCAACACTGGCCTTTCAGTTCCTCATGGCACGGAGCTTCTCCTTGGCTTAGGGCTTCTGCACTTTCAGTTCCCTCTTCCCCGGGCTCTTTTTCCCTGCTTTTCATCAGTCAGTTATCAGCCCAAATGGCAACCCTGCATATACCTCCACCTTCATTCAATATTACCCTATCCTACCGATTTATTGCCTATCAATTGCCTGTTTTATTCTTGCCATTTTTCATGATTTGAAACTGTCTACTATCAGTTTCTTAACCAGAATGTGAGGCCCAGAGAACCTAGAGGCCTCATCTGCCTTGATGACTCCTGTATCTCTAGTCATCAAACTTGGTCTAGCACATGGTTACTTGAAACATTTAAAAAATAAATGCATACATATGTGCATGCATGCATATATACATACGTATCTACTAAAAAACCAACGTATGATGGTAGAAGTTAGAACATAGATTATCTCAGGGGTACTCTGTGGGAAGGGGTACAAGGGAGCCTTCTATAATCTTAAAAATAGTCTCTATGTTCTTCAGAGTAATGGTTACACACACACATATCTAGGCCAAAATTAATCTAATTGTACACTCATTTGTTTACTTTAGGCTAATTATAATTAGGCTTTCAGAAAGTCCTCTATTTGGATTTCTTTCCTTGCTGACCTGCTACCCAATTACAGATTATATCCAGCAGCCATTTCTTATTTACTGAAGGTTGTTTCTGGCAAAAGTTTTTTGAATTAATTAATAGAACATATAAAATATATGTCTTTGTTTGTTTGTTTGTGACAAAGTCTCACTTGGTCACCAGACTGGAGTGCAGTGATGCAATCTAGGCTCACTGCAACTTCCACCTCCCAGGTTCAAGCGATTCTCCTGCCTCAGCCTCCTCAGCCTATATTTTGAAAAATACCGTTTTTGTCAGTTCATCAAGGGCTGATTTACACACATGACATTTGGTGAGCTTTGTACCAGTGGTGCTTGGGTCAGACATCCTTAAATGCCTGGCAAAAATCTTTGATTGCTGGAAAATAATCATTGCCTTGAAGGACAGCTGTAATAAAAACAGAAAAGGCTGCCTCCCCAAGGCTACATATTGTTTTTTTTAACACAAGTCTGTTTGAACTATGCCCCCACCCATGTCATTATTTAAGATGTTATTTAGCAAAGGGAGTCTCACACATTTCAGTGGCAGTGTCATGGCTTATACCACAGAGCCTAAGAAAAGATAAGAAGGCAGGAGTAAAATACTAACTTTAAAACTCAGAATATTTATTCAACACCATATATCATTGGCACAGTCTCTGCTAGTTGAGGAACCCACACTCGAGTGCAGGAGACACGATTACGAAACACTGATAGATATATTCATGGGGCACTAGAGAGACCTGGAGCATGTCAGTTTGCCAGAACAGAAGGTACTGACATATTCATCTATATATACAATGGGAAATGACATACTAAGTAGTTTCTTTATTAAAAATATTTTTTAAAAAGATATAAAACAAATAATCAAGCTTCTAATACTGTTATACTCACCAGAATCACTGGGGGCAGTCTAATCTATATGTGGACTTTTCAAATAGCTGAATATGAGTACAAAATATTTTCAAATGAATTTAATTTTCTCTTGTGCAAATCTTTCTAAACAGATCATGGATTTCTTCTTCCTCTTATACAAGGAAGTATTGAAATGACACACTAGTCTCTCTGTTGTTTGGCTTTATGAAGTTCAGGGATGATTGCATGGGACTATTTCAGCGGTGACTCTGTTGTTACCCCAGTAACAGCTAAGTAAACCCAGTCTGCTTCGCATCTGCGTAATTTTGGTATCTTCAGCTGGGCACGGTAGCTCACACTTGTAACCCCAGCACTTTGGGAGGCAGAGGCGGGTGGATCACGAGATGTCAGCATTTCGAGATCAGTCTGACCAACATGGTGAAACCTCCTCTCTACTAAAAATACAAAATTAACCAGGCATGGTGGTGCATGCCTATAATCCCAGCTACTCAGTAAGCTGAGGCAGGAGAATCGCTTGAACCCAGGAGGTGGAGATTGTGTGAGCTGAGATTGCGCCACTGCATTCCAGCCTGGAAAAAACACAGCGAGACTCCGTTTAAAAAAAAAAATTTTTTTTTTTTTGGTATCTTCTTTGCTGACATCAGCCTCCTCTGGATCAGAAATAATATCCTTTACTAGCACATTTTCTCTTTGATGCTTTCAACTTGCTACATTATTTTACATATAATTTCTAACTAAGGGCTTGAATCACTGAACAAAGTTAGTGATAACCATCTGACTTTTTTTGTTTTACTACCCTAAACTGAAGGTTCAAACCTACATGAAAGAGGGTAAAATCTAGCAGATATTAGATCAATAGATAGACTGGGAGTGTGTCAAATCCCTGGTCTCAGACTAAAAGTTTAAGGACTTAGGTACAATGAAAGACTTCACTGGTGAAATTCAAGAAAAATACATTTTTTCCAATGTGTTTTGACTGATAAGGAGAAACAACTCTTCTCCTTTCTGAGTATATAGTACGCCAAATTTGTATGACCTATTTTTAAACCCAAATCACTATTCTCTGAAACCCACTACTATCCCTTGCCCATAAACTCCCATTTCTTTAACACTGGAAATTGATGTTTTACTTTAAGAACCCCCTGCAAGAGCTTGGGAGTAATTTGGACTTAGATAGTCTCTCTCTGCTATTTTTCGCTTTCACGCTTCCCTCTCTTCCTGCTCCCCTTCTCTGTGCCTGCTAGATTGTTAGGAGTTTCTATTTCAGAATCTTATGATTGAAAGGGAATCCCCTAGCTGATTGAACGAGGAAGTAGAGGCTAAGAGAGGGGACCTATGTCTCCTGCTAGCTCAGGATCAGGACTAGCACCTGTACTCTGGGGTGACAGAGCCACCCACCTTCTGCCTAAAAAGCCTGGAGCATCATGCCCGTTCCACAGGCCCTGAGCACAGGCATCCTCTGCGGCCAAAGACGATGGCTTTTGCGTTTGCCTTTGTCTTCATCTTTTCACAGCTTTCCCCTTCAATTTGTATCCTATTCCAAGTTGCCCTAGTGTGCCCCTGTCAGTCTGGTCCAAGTTTTAGATTTCTCTGTCTCACTCCCCCTCCAGACCTTCGTATATTATCTCCATTCTATGCTTTGTCAAGATAAATCAATTTGAGCACTAAGCTAGCTGTCACTCTGTAAGGCAATCTAATAAATTAATCTTTCATAAGAAGTTAATGACTGATTAAGAGCTTAGGATAAGAAGGGCTACCACTTGTAGTTAGCCTGTAACTGAAGATTTCTTCAGAGGCAAAGCCTTAACCCCAAGCAGTGACTTTAAGTGAAGGAATTTCAGCTCTAACAGATTTTGGAGTTGGGGAGGGTGATGGAACAAAGTAGGATGGGGGATGACATTAACGTGGTGCTCTTAAATTGCTAACATAGTATCATAAGCCTAGATTTCCCTATATCTAAGGTGGCAGTTCATGGATTAGTAAGACAGGGTCTTACTGGCTGTTCCTTAATCTGGTATTTGTTCATCTTTAAGGTTATCTGTGAGATATCATCGAGCTTCCTCAGAATAAAGGCCTGACTGGGCATTCGTTATGTGTTCTCTAGAATGTAACAAGCATTTCATGAGCAGACTGGACTGATGAGATATGCAGTTTCCTTCCATAAACTATGGGCAGGGTGGGTCCTAAGCTAAACTAGAAAACCATCGAAGTTTGCTTGCATCTTGCTCATCCCCACAGCTGACATCTCCGTTCCCTTGTGTCCTCTATGCATTCCTATATTCTGGGCCCCACTGTTCCCTCCTGCCCCTCTACCCTTCTTATCCTCAGGGCTGGATCATTTCTTTCCTGACATATTTTTTTGCACAGAAGACATCTGGTTAAAATAAGAGCCACAAGAATATCTTTAAAGGAGAAAAAGAGACCAACTTGTCATAAAGGATCATGTAAAACCTGAAGAATATGACAAACAGGGAGGAAGGGAGTTCTCAGCCAGCCAGCCCCCATTCAGTCTGAGGCACAAGGTGTAAAGGGATGCTTCTCAAACTTTAATGAGACTAGAAGTCATCTGGGGATCTTATTCACATGGAGTTTCCCAGGCCCTAATTTTGAGGATTCTGATTTTGTAAATGTAGGGGGTAGCCCAGCTCTTAATTGAACATTTCAAGAGGTATTGCTACAAGTGTTGTTTGGAATATATTCTGAGCAACTTTGGAGTGTAGGGTGACATTTGGTTAGCTGGATGTCTGCATGCTCTGTCTGCCTTGTAAAACCCACGAGGATAAGCACTTTATCCTTCAATCCTAACAGATGTCATCTTGAATCACAGTAAGGCTCTGGCTGATCAGCCCTTCATTACCACTATCTCCCTCCACTCCTCATCCGAAGGATGTATAGTGGGATAAAAAGACTTGTCTACATTAGAATGATTGGACTTGTATCCTATGGACAATTCAACAGACGGGCAGATTTTCCCTCCAAATTCTTTTCTTCAACTCATTTTTGAGGACCTATGTATTCTTAACATCACGTGAATCACGACACTGCTTAATTTTCCTCCATACACTAATTAAAGCAGATAAGTAGGAAGCAAGAGATCCATCAGAAAGGCAGTTCTAAGTCATTACTCTTTATTAAGACCTAAGGCTATATTCTATTTATTCTTCAGAATCCCATAGCAGGTAACCCCTTTAATGTCTTATTTATAGTACTATAAATTTATCTGAGAGAATGGCATGCCAGTTAATTCATTTTGCACAAGTTTATGAGGGGGATTTGTTATAGTGATTTATATAGAATTTATAGGGAATCAGACACATCATCTTGACTAAATCTCTAGTTTTAAAAAATAGGGAAAGCAAAGCCAAAAGAATTAAGAGATATAGTGGATACTTTCCGCCCCCTGGTCTTCAAGACGCCTGTCTTTTGGGAACACCTCTTTTTTTTTTTTTTTCCATGAGGACCTTCTCTATCCAAGTTTAGTCCTGACCAATCAGATCACTCCACCCCAGCCTGGCAAGTGATTCAGGTGCAATGACATGACTAAGGCTGCCTTAGCTGTCTGGAAAGAAGGTCTTTTCCTGCTGGGTTGCTTATCTAGGAAGACAATAATCTGGGAATTCTGCCACCAACCTGCAGAATGTTTGCCTGAAGGGCAAAGTGAAGCAGAGAAATTAGGAACAGAGTTGGAAAAGGCTTTACAGGGTAATAATATTTGAGCCTCAGGATCTCACTATGTTGAAAATTAGTCCTTTACTGACAGTTATATGAATTAATGAAATCCATTTTTCCTTAAAGTCATTTGAGTTGCAGATTTAATGGAAAGTCTTGATTAGTAACATGGACATGCCTGGTTCTGGAAGCTTCATGTACAATGTCTCCTGGTACCCAGTTCTCCTGCCTGGGTAGATCAGGCTCCATACTCTGTGGCAGGAGATCTTGTGCTTTAGACTACATAAGTAACAACTGCTTTACATGTTCAAAATGCAGAGTCCTGAGCCCTGCATTCAGATTCAGATTCTGTGGGACTGAGTAGCAAAGGCCCAAAACTTGCCTTTTAAGAAGCTTTTCTGGAGACCTTATGGTGGCCTGAGAGGTCTTCTGTTCACTGGCTGTCTCATTTTATTCTAGCCACACCATTACCATTGAAGTCTACAAAAACTCCAGGTATTGGAACTGAACCTTGGCTGTTCCCTCTGTCTGAAAAGCTCTGTCCTCCAGATATCTCCAGGTATTTCCTTCAAGCCATAGCAGAAATCTCCCTTTTCAACAAGTCTTACTCTAATGTCCCTATTTAATACAGCATCAGTACAACCCTCACCCCACCTATATCCTTTACCCTATTTTATGTTTTCCCCCAAATATTTTACCTTTCAAAGTCCTATATAATTTATTACTTACATTTATTGTCTATCCCATTGTTCCTCCAAATCCTCTCCTCCCATTGGAATGCAAAGTCCAAGAAAGGAGGGATCTTTGATTTGTTCGCTGATGTATCTTAAGAATCTTCAGCACATAGCAGGAACTCAATAAATATTTTTTGAATGAAAGTAATTTCAGTTCAAAGTGATTTTCTGAGAAATGCCATACAACCATGTAGCCATTAATTATTTTTCTTTCTTAATGTCTCAAAGTGCAGATTACCAAATTTTCCTTTCCTTTGAGAAGTGATAAGAAGGATGCCTGATGAAAAGAAAATTCCTGCTTCCTTGCTGATGCTCCCTGTGGGTGCCAGGCTGGGGCAGCTGTGCCCTACCTAGCCTCATTTCCCGTAGAGCTTCTTAGAGCTGCATGTCCAGTTTTCTACCAATGATGGTTTTGTCTTTGGGGGTTTTCTGGGAAGAGTTTTTCGATTACTCTATTGCCCTTACATGCAAGTAACTGGAAATTGACGAAATATGGACAGCATGTCTGGGATATGCTAAAATATGGGTTATAAAAGAGATTCACTTGGAGGAGAAAAGCCATGCAGCCTTTTGGAGAAAAACCCCCAATAAGTAGGCCATTGGGACTGACCACGGGAACAACCAACTACAACAGACAATGCTTTCTATAAGTCCTACGTAGGTCAGGCTCTGGAGTGGCTGGTGCTGATTTGCCCCAGAGCTGCAGTGGCTTCCCCTCTGCTCAGGAGGCTGAGGCAGGAGGATCGCTTGAACCTGAAAGGCAGAGGTTGCAGTGAGCTAAGATTGTGCCACTGCACTCCAGCCTGGGCAACGGAGCAAGACTCTGCTATCTCTAGTGTCACACACACACACACACACACACACACTCATACACACACACGATTCTTCCCAGCAGAGAGGATGTCACCTAGTTACACATATTCACAATATTTTTACTTTACTTCAACTCAATGCAGGCTATCTTCTTTCCATCTTCATGCCGCTGAAACAAAGTAATTATTTAAAATTTGTTAAATTTTGACTAAAACTGTTTTCAGGGATCCTCTTTGATGGTGGGATTTGATCATCAAAATGGATGTATGTCTGCAGGGTTTTCTTTAAAAAAAAATTTAAATAACTACCGAAGTATCTTAATATCCCCATTATTCTCTTTAGTCTTTTCCAGAGGTATTTAAGGTCTCAACTAACATTCATTCTAGTGAAGCAAAACGCTGCCTGCTAACTTGCCTTGCTTAGTTTCTGGGAGCTTGGGCAGCTGCTGTTGCGTTTGTTGAAGGGAAATTGGATTCTTAAAGAAACTGCTTAATCTTCTCTATTAAGCAATTAAATAAAATGGTCTCTGGGAGTATGTAGCAGGTGGGTTTGAAAGTGAAAAAAATTCAAAAAATCACATTTTGCGTGTTAAATGGATGTTTAAAATGCAACGGCATACATTTAAAAGAAAATGATGATTGGGACAGTTTTTTTAATTAAAGGCTTCAAGTTAAGTCAAAAAAAGGCTGGATATTAAAGAACCTATGCAATGAAAGAAGAAGTTGCTTAAGTGGAAGTAGGCCCTGAATTTAAATGCGATCAACCTAAAAGAAGGACAAAGTGAAACTTACGCTAAATTGTTCAGATTATTTCTCCTCTGGGAAAAAAAATCGCTTAAAAGAATGTATCACCGCTTTATTTTGCAGAGTTGCCCTTCACGGTGGCGGCACTGAAGCCACTGCATGGGGACCTCAAAAATACACTGATTGTAGGTCAGGATGAAAAACAAAACAAAACAAAACAAAAACGAAACCAGCAGCGCTGTTCTCGCAGGCATTTACGGGGCTACCCTTCCTTTGTAATGCAGTCATTTTTAATGAAAAGAGAAGGGGATATTTTATATGTCCTGACATTTGGTCTCTTTCCGAGAAATCTGAAACTCGAGACAAAACATTCCGCAGTTGTTGGTGAAATACCTGGTTTAAAAGCAGAACCACAGTTATTGTCTTTGGCCCGGAATTCCAGAGACTCATTTCCACGCCTCCCACGGAGTCACCTGCTCAGGGGGAACCCCGGCCAGAAAGCCGGGTCGCGCCAGGTCAAATCTTGCGCGTCTCTTGTTTACTCCGCCCCGGGCAGGGCGGCGGCGCGGCCGCGGGGTGGGGAGGACCGCTGGGGCTGGGCTCCGTGGGGCGTGGGGGCTGGGGCGCCCGGGAGAGGCTGCGCGCGGTCCCCGCTCTGCGGGGAGACCACCCCGGGGAGGCGCTCCGGGCTCCGGCCCGGCCCCGCAGTCATTCGTCGCGCCCCGGCATCGTGGCCCCCTGGGAACCTCCCTCGAGGATGTACACCAGTCCACACAAACAGGGTAACGGCTCGACGGAGCCCGGGTGTCCCCCGGGTGTCGTCCGGCCGGGAGGAAGCCCAGAGCTTCGGCTCCCACTCGCCTGGGATTCCCCCGCCCGCTCCTTCCCCCCCCCCGCCCCCCGCCCACGGCTCCGCTTTCCCAAGGCTGAGTGTGATTTCAACTCTGATCCCTTCCTTGGAGAGGGAAGCGCACAGGCTGAAGGTGGCCCCTCTCCCCAGGGTTCCAGCACGGCCCACCAGGAAACCCGCAGCTACTCCACGCGCCGCTGCCCACACCTATTTGAATCCCTCAGCGAGGGCGGGCCGCGGTCCCGGAGCTGGGGGCTCCAGGGGCACCCTGGTGAGTGACTCCAAGGAAGGCCGTCCGGGCGTTTCGAGCACTTGAAAAGTTCGCGCGCCCGCAGGGGCAGGGAAAGTGCTAGTAAAACCCTGCAAAGCTCCAGAAACGCAGCCAGGAGCCACAGTCTGATTTTGCTTTTCCTGACCGATAACATAATTGTGAGTAGAGGCAGCAGGGGCGATGAGAGGCCGGGGATCCGGAGTACTTGGACCAAATCTAAGGACCCTACTAAATAAATAATTCTGTTCATCAGGAAGGCAGGCGACGATTCTCTGGGAAATGGGGAAGGGGTGGGGACGGAGGAGGTTTCCACATCCTTAGAGGAAATTCTCAGGCTGCCAGAGAAGCCCAAGTTTTTTTGCATGACAAGTAGAGACCGGCTCTCCGGGGAGTTCCCCGCTCCGACCAAGCGAGTGCGCGGCCGCGATCTCCCTGCCCGGAGCTGCAGCCGCGGGGCCAGGCCCTGCCCTCCCGACCGCCTTCCTCCCCCGTCGCCCCGCGCGCCGCGCATCCCTCCCTCGCTCGCTGGCTCCAGACTGGTTTTTCTGGTTCAGCCTCCCTCCCTGGGACGCGCTGGGGGATCCGATGACGTCGCTGGCTGAGTCTCTCCCTCTTCCTCCCTCCCTCCCACCGCCTCTCCCCCCGTCCGCCCTCGCCGCGCACTCCTCCTAGTAACTTCTGTTCGGGGAGGCGCTGCCAGGAATAACCCGGTGCGTCCACAGCCCGGGAGGGGAGGCGGCCGCTGCGGCTCCCGCACGCAGACAGCTGCGGCCCGGGCCTCGCGGCTCCCGCCTGAGCCCCGCGGCCCCTGCCCCGGGCCCATCTCCGTACAGTGTCAGAAAAATAAATAAAGGCAAGAGGAGCCTGGGCTGGCGGTCGGGATTTCTTCCCTCCCTCCGCGCCCGCCCTCCCTCTGTCCTTAAGGAAATGCTACCAGACACCCCCCACCAGACACGCTCAGCCTTGGCGAGGAGCGGCCGCCGCGGCAGCAAGAACAAGGGCACCAGGGGGGTTTCCTCCCCCTCCTCCTCTCCCTCCTCCTCCCCGTCCTCCTCCTCCTCCTCCTCAGCGGTGACTTTCCAGGTGAGCGGCCGCCGCGGCTGCGAGGATCCCCCTCGCCCTCTTGGGCTCGGGCCGCCGCGTCGCGCCCTCCTCCCGCCCCTGTCACCCGGCTGTGGCCGGGAGCTGACAGCTACCCGAGGGGCTCGCGGCCCGGAGGCGGGCGGCCGGCGGGAGGCGGGCTGGAGGTGAGGGGGTGGAGAGGAGGAGAGCGGGGCGCAGCCGAGCGCTGTCGCTCCCCGGAGGAGGGTCTCCTCACAAACATCTTCGGTGACTGTGGCACAAGTCTTTGCCAAGTTGTGTCCTGGACCTTGACGCTCCCCGGAGCCCGGAGCAACTTGGAGGGTCTCCCAGCTCGTTCACAGTGTTCCTCCACTTCTCGCCTGTGGGGTGCTGGGTGCAGCCTCGGGGTGCGCGGAGGGCAGACCGGCCACTGGGAAAGCGGAGCGGCGGGAATCTAGGTCCCTCCTCGGCTCGGTAAGTGGCCTGGGCGCTGGGTTTTTCCTGCCTCCTTCGGCGCTGGGAGCTTGTTTCACTTCATACTGGAATCGCCGCCGAACTCCGTCCCCCGCTCCCCGGCGCGCGGCCCCAGCCCCTTCCTGGTGGCCGGAGGGTGAGGGTCGGAGGGGGCGGGGATGGGGAGACCGCGGGAGGGGGGTCGGGCGCGTGGGGAAATGCGGGGAATACCCTGGCCGCGGATCTATGCAGATGAGGGGAGGCTGCTTTGCGTAATGTCCTGGGGGGAGGGGGCCGCGCGGGAGCGCTGGAGGCAGGAATGTGCCTGCTTACTAATGAGCGACGTGCACCGGCGCGCACGGCCCGGCCACCGCTGCGGCTGCGGCGGCCGGCGGCGGCCCGCTGTCAGGTAGCGGGGGAGGGGGCCGCGGCGCGCGGCGCGGGCGGGCGGCGCGAGGCCCGGGCCGCCGGCCTGCGGCCGAGCGAGCGCAGGGAAGGCGCTGGCTCCGGGCATTTCAGTGACTCCTTTTACCTCCCGGGCGAGGAAGGAAGGAAGGAAGGAAGGAGCGAAGGAAGGAAGCGAGGAAGGAGGGGACTGTCTCGATGGAAGGTTCAGGCGGAGGCGCCCTTGCCTTGCGGGTGCACTGGCCGCAGAGCGGCTCTGGCCGCTGCCGGCTGGACCTGGGCGCATGGAGACTGGTGGGGGCGGTTTGCATGCGTGTTTGTGCGTCTGGCCGGGGATAGGGAAGGGACATGTGTGTTTGGGCTGTGCACTGTGGGGAGCTGGGTCTGCGCCTTTATGTCTGTTCCCTGAAGTGGGTGGAACGTTGGCCCGTTCCGGGAATGTTCCATGACGTGGTGCAGCCACAGGAAGGGGGTTAACTAGGGGCTCTGTGCCGCGGCGGCACTGCCGGCTGCTATCAAAGCAGATGTGCTGCTGCTGCTCCTCCTCCTCCTCTTTCACCTCCTTTCACCCCCACCCCCCGCCTTTCCATTCTGTGCCTCTGGTACTGGTAGGGGTGAGACAGGAAAACATTGCTGTGGGGGTGTGTGTGTGTGTGCGCGCGCGCGCGTGTATGTGCGAGGGTGGGGGAGGGGGTGCTGATGTGCATGTGTGGGGTCTGTCGTATTTGGTAGGGGGTGGACTCCAGATCAGCTCTGCTACCCCAGCTGTTATCACAGATCGGTGCGCTTTATACGCATGTGCCTCCCGCGTTCTGTCTCTCTTACATAACACATCCAGTGCAGCAGAGGACACGAGAAAATGCGACCCCAACCCTCCAAGCCCAAATTGGGTGAGGATATAGAAGGTCAGGAAGCGTCCCTGGGTGTTGTCCTTCAGGGACCTGGTTCCCAGTGGGGGAAAGGAAGAAGGGAAAGAGGGTTTCTTCAAGTGGCTCCTCTCATCTCTGACTTAAAAGCATCTAACTAAAAAGGACTGCAGGCACTAGTCTCCCTAACGGGAAAGCGTGTAACCTGCTACGCCAAAAGAACGGGGGCACTTTAACCTCGAGAGTACAGAGAAGAGAGCGGGTCCTTAATCAAGACACTTGGAGGAGAGGAGCAATAATGTGTGGGCGAATAAGGGGCACTGGGGATGGCTTGTAGGAGACCGGAGGAATCTGTTGATAATAGGTTTCACTGGAGGCCTTAGGACACCTGTAATGGCTTAGCATTCACGTAGGAAGCTGTGTGTGCAACTGACATTGCAAAACCCTTACTCTCTGCAGTTATTTAGGCCTAAAATGAATATAGAAAGGCTTGTTTCCTATACTTTCATTATAAGGGAAAATTTGAACTGATTTTTCTCCTTCCTTTTCTGCCATTTTAAAATAACTCAATTTGCCTCCAAATGAATTTTGGTTCTTGCCCCCAACCTTAAGGCTAGACCTCAATAATTCACAAGAGAACTGTGTTTTTCTAGCATACCCAGAGCCCTAGTCAAGGGCTATTGATTTTTCTCTTCAGTACAGTTGTTTCTTTTGTAGTGCATAATCAAGCCCAGAAATTACTTGAAATATTAATAAGATCCATTTTAATTAAATTTGCAATGATCTGTCCTCCTAGAAAAAGGCCACTTAACTTTATTAGAAACATTTCCTCTAGTGATACAGTAATATTTGGTGATGTTTGTCCTTGAGCAAACCAAGTTATTTTAAATATTTACACATACAGATCACATATGTTTGCTACATATGTAGCAAATACCTCATTGCTTTTTCACCTTTTAAGAGTGCCAAAAGCAGATTTTTAACAAAGTAGATTGTGGAATTAGTAGATTGGTTTGAATTTTAGGGTATAGGCCACATAGCTTATCAGAACAGAAATGCCCTTTCTGTGAGTAAAGTGGGTATCATTTTCATTATTAAGAGAAAATTACCTGTGGAACCCTAAGGAGTCATGGTACCAAGTGACAACTGTACATTTTCATTGTGAGCTGAAAGGGATTTACCAGTATTTACTTGAGGATAGTGTGTTTGTTTCAAGTGTCATAATCCCTTTTGACCACTAGGTTTGAAACATGCAGCATATTTCTTATATGCAGAAAAGTATTACATTACAATGATGAATCTTTTGAACATTGAGACAATTTCTTGCGTTGAGCATAGGTTGGGTATAAAACAATTTGCTTATTGGCATCTGTATTTCTGTTACAGTGATTGTATTTTATGTGGCTATTAGAGATGGCTTATATTTATACAAGGATATTTAAGAATAAATTGCTGTGTGATTTGATTTGGGGACAATTTTGGGAATGGTAGTATATTAATGATCTTACAAATTGAAGATCTAACTGATTTTTAATTGGTTAAATCCTTGTAGAAATGTTTGGTAAAATATCACTGAAGTACATAAAACATTTCTATATTCCTATTAAACATGGAATGTGAAAAATTTACCATGTGTATATTATCACATAGGAAAATAATGCTCTTTGATTACATTGAAAGCTTAACCAGCAGAATATTTTGATTGATCAGGCTCCTTTGCATGGGATGTGTTTGTGAATGTTCTTGTTACCATGAAAACAAAACAGAGGACAGTATATATGGAGACGTTCCTTGTGGTGTAGTGGTGCATGTGTCTGCTTGAACTTTTGGCACTTTGTCACTATTCAGAAAATCAGGTTAACTCTTTTATGCTGATTTAATTTAAAATGAAAAATCTTATTCCAAAATTTGCCATTTTTTTCAAAGCAGGCCTCATTTTAACAGCAGCAATAACAAATGACTCTTTGTGTTGTACGCTGGTGTTGGGTTTCAGTTTTTGAATTATAACAAGTATGCTATTTGTGTTGGGTTTCAGTTTTTAAATTATCAACAGTAATTAGCTGAAGTCCATTTGAAAGCTTCACATAGGAAAAGTTGTTTTAAAGAGTGATAGAAAATGTTAGTTGGCATGAGTGAAAGTATAACCCATTGAGATGTAAAGTAATTCAATAACTGATGTGGTAATTATTATCATAAGGGAAAAGTGAACTGGATGTATGGCTGAGGATCACACAGGCTGCTCATCTATTTGTTAAACACTGTTTTCACATTGTGGCATGTGATCATCATCAGTAGAACTCTGTCTATGCATTAGTTCTGTAGGTGGAGAAATGGTTCACAGTTTAAATATCTACTTGAAAATTTTAATGATATGCTTCCAGTTCATATGTGAATTCATCATGAATTCATATTTTGGCTAAAACTTGGTATTTAACTGTTACAACTTTTAAATGATATTATACAAAGGAGCAGAGGAAGTTTGCTAACTCAACTTAATGCAATTCAAATTTCATAAGGAACTTCAAACCATCCAAAGTGTATGGGTTTTCTTGAACCATTCAGGCAGAGTCCTTATTAATATGGAGCTAAACTTTAGTGAATATTCAAGTGAGGTCTATACTGTAAAACCTGTAGGATTTACAATGTTTGAAGCTGTGGATGAACCCAGAGGATGAAAGGAAAATAGGAAAACTTTATGAAAATAAAATCATGCTTATTTTAAAGTAATTGTATGAGAACTAATATTTTCTCTTTGTTCCTGGTGTTTCGTCACAATCAAAAGCATTGCTTTCTGTATGATATTTATGGCAATGCTTATGAAAAAGATGCTGTAAACCAGTATTTATAGCTATGAACTGCCATAAACTAATTTGGGAAAATATTTTAGCACTTTATTATTGGGTCACAACTCCGAAATCATCGTGCGAAAGAAGATGACATAGCTTTCTTGGTCTGTGCAATCTTTGGCTTCTCCGAGATGGACCATGCATATCAACATTAGATAGACACAGGCCTAAATTGGCTTCATGACTGCGTTTAGAATAGAATCAGAACTGCCTGATAGTTGGGTCGAATTTGTGCTATCTTAGTATATGCTCCCATTACTCATCATTTGAGGTATTATCTATGACATGCGCTCTATTCTACAAGTGTCTATAACTTTAGATTTCCATTCAGCTTAAAATTGTGGGTCTAATTGTTTAGATCTATTTAAGAAAGAGCTTTGGAGAGAAGAAGAGATGAATATGATGTTTGTGTGCCGGAGGGTGATTCTGGGCAGAAAGCAGAGGGGGTCTGACCAGCCACTTCTGGGTCATAGGTTGATGGAAGTAAGTTCAGGAAGCACCGAGAGCCAACCTTTTTGACTTGTCACTCACGTATAATCTTAATCCTCTATCCAGAATGCTACGACTGATGCCCTATTATTCGTGGTCAATGCAGTTCACTCTTTCAGTCATTCAGCAAGTATTTCCTGTAGATTAGACCTTGTGCTAGATACCCAGGGTATATTAATGACCCAAACCACAAAAGGAGCTCCTTTCCAGAAGTTGAAAACAAGCCAGTGGGGCTGATAGCAAGAGAAAGGTAATGTGGGGCTTTGAAGGAAGGGGCACCACAGGACTGATTATCCAGCCTGGCACATGTGAGGACTGCTTTTGGCAAATCAGGACACATGGTGACCCTTCAAATCACCATATTACAGGCTGATCCACAGAAAAGGAATTTTGCGGGGCAGAGCCTTGAAGTTGGAAGAACCTTGTGTGTTAATACCTGTCTCTTCCCAGTGCTTCCACATCCATTGTCTTGGAGCACCTGGAAATTTTTAATGACTCTATATGTAATGACTTCAGTTTGAAGGACTTACGTGTAGATTAATTATTATTATTTGCAGATTTCTTTTAATAACAAAGAATTTAATTTCTAAAAATACTTATTTGGCACTCCAGTTAACAAAAAATGGCCAGCATCGATTCAATTAATAAATAATTACCAATTCAGAAGTCTTTACAAGGTCTCTGTGTGAAGTAACCAATTAATCTTTGGAACCCTGTGTGAGCTGGATCTGTATGTTTTCAAACAACTAGCAAAGGACTGAAACATTCAATTCTCACAATAATTTCTCCTCATGATTGCAAATATCAGGATCTTTGGAGAAATTTAGATCTGATTTCTTACTTTCCATGTGATTAGGGGTCTGTGTGACATGAAAGTATGAAGCAAAAGAGTAGAAACAGGTTAATGAAAGTCATTTTCCTTTATTTTGTCCACTACATCATTTGATTACTTTTTTTTCTGTTTTATAATCTATGTAATGTAGGAAATTCAATTTAGGTGACAAGAAGAGTCTATTTTATGCAGTAGTTCCAAGCTTGGGCTCTGCAGTCAGTTTGAGAGTCAGAATGAGTAACAGAGATAAAAGGATGATGATTTCCAACCTCAAACATTTTACAATCTAGAAAAGACATGGCTTATAGTAAACTTTATTAACACTTGCAATTGCAAGTAGAGTATAAATGGAAGCAGGATTTTTTCATACTGGAAAGATTAGAGGGTTCTAATGGGACGAGGTAATTCTTTTTTTTACTGAGGGCCTTGAATGTTAAGTAGAATTTTGTTAAGTGAGGAAGGGAGGCAGGCGCTCCATACACTGTGACCTGGAATGGGAGGGGACAGGGATAGTGCCAGGGAGAGGAGGAGTTAAGAGCCTGGAAGGGTACATAGGTCCAGATCTTGTGGTGCCTCAAAGACCTGCAGAGAAAGCTGGACATCACTGAAGGTTTTTGAAGAGAGGAGTGATGCTATAAAGTGGGTGTTTCAGAAAGCTGGTAAGGGCATATAAGATGAATATCTTGGTGACAAGGAGACAGTTAGATTGCCAAAATATCCTAAAGAGAAGTAATGAAAGTTGCCCCTATTGAATGATAATATGAATTCATTTATTCTGTTAATTGATGTGTTTTAAAGTACCCCAGAAAATAATAAGTGACAAAAGTGATTAAAATATTTAGTTAAACATGGCTAAATGTGTATGACAGGCTGTCAATTTGAATAACTTAAAAGTATTGCATTTTATTTTAACCTAGTCTAACATTTTTTTTACTCTGGAATACATTTATAAATATTAGTAGTGAAAGTTGACCATCAAACACCAACTTACAGACATATTTATACTTAAAATTACAAGGTAATTATATTTTTAGGTATACATATATACGGAATGGACCAATGATTCATTTTGTGGTTAATTAGAATATTGCTTTTTAATTGATACCTAGCTGTATCTAACTCATGACAATACTGCACAGATAGTATAGTGCAGTGTATTTGAAATGAGGTGTTTAGTTTGGCAAAGATTTATTTAATGGTTTCATTTTCTCTGTAAAAAAAAAAAAAAAAGCCGGAGATCATCGAAGCTCTTATTATTTGCACTGTGGCATATTCTCTTGAGTTCAGAAGCCTAGGAAAAAGGGTGGGACTTTTGAAACTAGGGCAGTAGGTAAATGTAGACACACCTTCATTTTTGTTTGATTAGGGATCTGTCAGTGTGCATATGAGTACATGTATGCATGTATGCACACACATGTATACAAATCATAGAAAACCGTGTTTTGTGAGAGATAAAATTTTGCTACTTAAATACAACATAAATTCTCATCCTGATAGTTGCAGAAAATATTTCTTTTAAAATGGAGATTAATGTCTAATTCCATATAAAGAAGATTATAGGAAAGGTGATTTAAATTGTAAGTAGCTTTGTTCACTAAAATGCTAGATTTATTTGAAACAGTGTTTTATTTCTTTTGGAAGCCAGACAACTAGTTTAATAGTGTACATATGAAACGCTAATTTGGCTTGTTAATTGGATGCAATTAAATTGAGGTTATTTTATACTGCTTAATTGTTAGCAAATTACATGCGTTGGCATGTCTGTGTAATGTGAAGCAAAAGCTGAGGGTATAGCGGGAGTGGGGGTGGGAGGGACGCAAGATCTAGTCCTGTCTTTGCAATTAACTTTCTGTGAAAACTTGGAAACAAGTCATCGAAGCTCTTTGGACCTCATTTGGAAATGGAAGAGATTGGAACAGATGGCTCCTAAAGCTTCTTCCAACTCATATTCTATCAGTTTATAAATTTTACTTTGTAGTCATAGAGAATGCAATGTCATTGTATTCTGTAATTATGGTATTACAAGGATGAACTAAACACTTAAAAAAATCACCACAGTGCCAATTTAGCAAATCTGTTAGAAGGAAGACAATTTAGGCTTAAAGAGCACTCACCTGTGCCAGGCTCCATCTGAGGCTTTCTCCCCACATTACATCCCTTAGCCCTCACAACCATACTGAGAAAATCTGGTTTTTTATCTTTATGTGTACACTTAAAGAAACTTACATTCAGAAAGGTTTTTGCAAGGATGCTTTGACAGTCAAATTCCACTTTGGTGAAGCAGGATTTGAACTCAGGGTTCTTTGGCTCTGAAAATGCTTGGTATTTTTACCCTTTCATGAAGCATAAGCAATTGCTTGCACATAAAAATTATTCCAAATATTTAAAAATGCCAACTATATTTATCACTTAGCACAATGTTTCCCTTTGGTAGGATATTGGTAAACATGTAGCCCACAGGATTAAGAACCAGGATTTGAAGTCAGACAGAATAGGGCGAATTCCAGCTCTACCACCACCTGGGGGAATTTGGGTAAGTTACTTAACCTCCCTGAGGTACAAAATGAGGATAATATCTGTTTAAGGGTCATTGTGAAATTTTTATGAGAATGTGTGCACCCATCTCAATGAGCACATAGTAAACGTTTAGTACCTGATAGCTATAGGTTATTATTAACAAGGGTTAGACTAAGAAAAACACAGGACAATTCAAATTGTTGTGACAGTAAAATATTACTTAAATATTTTCAAATGGTCCATTAAATTCTTGCCTGAAAAGGTTTAAGAAACCATGTTAGACAATGACATGGTTTCACATTCAGCAATTAACAAATGGAAGCATCAATGAAAATCTGGGATATTTCTCACTGAGCTCAGTCAGTGCTATACCAACAAAGTGAATTAAATTCTCTGGTTCTATGTGGAAATCATTCTGAAGTTTTTGCTCTAAAAATAGCTTTTGGGGCCTGAATTACCCAACTTGAATTTCTTTGTAAAGTGCAAGAACCAGAGGACCACTGATTACTCGTGGGGCCTTGGGCCTACTTAAGAGACACAACTTGGGTGTTCACAGGACTGTTGACTTTAACTTAAAAAAAAACTATTAATTCAACAGAGATTTATTAAGCACCTGCTCTGGGAAAGGTGCTGTTCTAGACACTGGAGATCCAGCAATAGACAAAAGTAGTAGAAAAAAAAATTCCCTGCCTTCATGGAGTTTGCATTCTAGTAGACTAATTTAGAAATCTTTTATGGCAAATTCAGTCACTGTATTACTTTTCAGTGTTTACAGGAATCTCTGCTTTTATAGTGGTCTCTCTTAACCCAAATAACAATTAAAGAAACTTTGTAAGACTTATTAAATCACTAATGAAATACCCCATTTATTTTATATATATGTGTATGTATGTACACATATTTCATAGTAAGGTAGTTTTTGACACCTAAATATTATAGCACTCTTTTTTTTTTTTAAGTTCATTTTTATGGTTCAGCATTATGGCCCTTCATACCTGTAGAATTAGTAGAATTAGGTGCTGGCTGTTTTTTTTAAGAGCAAGAAAAAAAATAGTTTACAAATGACACATCCTTTTTTTTTTCTTGAGACAAGTTCTTGCTCTGTCACCCAGGCTGGAGTGCAGTGGCACGATCATGGTTCACTGCCGCCTGGACCTCCTGGGCTCAAATGATCCTCCCGCCTCAGTCCCCTGAGTAGCTGGGACTACAGGCTCATACGACTATGCAGGGCTAATTTTTTTGACACATTCTATTGTTAAATGCATTTATAAGCTTGCTAAAGTGAAGCAGTTACACAAATTATATTCGGAATTTATATTTTTAATCTTGTTTAAATGAATTATTCATCTTTTAACTGATAATTTTTGCTATAAAATTTCTAGTGGCTTTGGATGGTTTCACTTTCACAAAAATGTGCTCGATACAGTGTATGACATGTGCTGGGCATACAGTTGATATTTGGTGAATATTTAAAGTCATAATTCTCAAGAAGCTTATTGTCCAAATGGTAAGGAAAAGCATCTGCCACATTGTAAAAGGGGGGCCATCAGAACCAGATGAAGAATTCTCCAGGAGCTCAAGTCCTGTCTAGTCCTTGTGCCAGAGTTCATCAGTCTGTGCACCTTTACTTTATTATTATTATTATTTTGAGACAGGATCTCACTCTGTCACCCCTGCTGGAATGCAGTGGTGCAATCTGGGCTCACTGCAACCTCCAATTCCTGGGCTCAAATGATCCTTCCACTTCAGCCTCCCAAGTAGCTGGGACTACAGGCACCTACCACCCATGCTCAGCTAATTTTTATACTTTGCGTGGAGGCAAGGTTTTGCCATGTTGCCCAGGCTGGTCTACAACTCCTGGGCTCAAGCTTCCCAAAGTGCTAGGATTACAGGCATGAGCCACTGTGCCCAGCCTGTCTGTGCACTTTTTTTTTTTTAAAATAATTTTTTGAAAGGAAGAAAAAGAAAAGAAGAAAGAAAGAGTGAAAGAAAGAAGAAACAAAGAATGTAAGAGAGAAAGAAAGAGGAAGAGAAAGAGGGAGAGAGAACAGGATTCATGTTCTATTGTCCAGGCTAGAATGCAGTCTAAAAATGGGTATTAAAAACCCATTTTATGCCAATAATTGTGCTTAACAATGGAGACAGGAAGGAATAAGGGATGAAAATAACAGACAAGCAGCCAACCAATATTTTATTTAAACCTGAGAAATGCTATGCAATTGCTGAGGAGTGATTTACTTCCAATTATGTGGTCACTTTTAAGATAGG